>JAZGVS010001221.1:0-20903 GCA_037356235.1 Bacterosira constricta
TAATCAGATATTAATAAATAGTGTTAGGCTATCAATACAGTGAAAGGTCTCTTTTTTGGACGGTACGGTGGCATAAGCAACTCTCGTGGAGTAAATTAAGTTCGTTGATTTGCGGTTATTCTTGTCGTTTGAAGTTAAGGTTTTGTTGATTCGCATGTCCAGGGCAGCATTTATTTCAACATATTATGATATACTGTTTATCAATTCTTGATGCTAGAGCTTCAGCTATTCATAATGCATTCACTGCAGAGGTATTAGATGGTTTCTTTGTGCAAAATAATCTGACTCAACAGTGAAGTAGATGGTCGTAAGTTGCTGAGTGCCTGATTGTCTTGCCATGAGGTAATGTACTTGTCTTCTTGATCAGTGGGTACGATAATATGACTCCTAATAATTCTTAGGAGCTAGAGAGCCCCTTTCGTACTCAATGAATCCACAAGCTGGTATCGTAGTCCCCTCGAGTAGAAGCGAAAAGGAGAGATTGTGGTACATATTATGATAGAAAACAACTCAATTGCTAGGTGTACCTGAGAACAATTAATGTGGGAATAGAAGTGAAATAATGATCAGAGTAGTAGTGTTTGATTTTCATTTCTATTTTTTTTGTGTTAGTTCGTGTCTATTTTTGTGACAGCTCAACTGTGCTCTCTATTTGTTGAGGTATCTCTTTCAGTGTGTGCGTGTGTGGTTATCTAGTGGTGTATGTGTGCGTGAATATCATCTTGAAGCACTTCAGTTTTCTCTATATTGGGTTGTGTGCGCATTCTTTATACCGTTGCTGCGTCTATTCTCTATGGTGGCAGTGTCTATCGTTTCTGTTTCTTGATATGTGCAATCGATCAACGCCGAGCGGTTTAATGGCCTGGGTTGCCTTCGAAGCCACGGCTCATCGACTTATCATAAATATCCGAGAGCAGCTCATGCTTGTACCGCATCAAATCATCATCGCGACCGAAATCGGCAACGTTTAGTACCGAAGAAGGAGTGTCTGTACGAGATGTTTGTGGCGGCGCCTTGATAGTCTTGGATCTCGAGGAGGTGCTGGTGCTGGTGCTGGTGATGCCCCATGGGTTGGCTCGCAACAGGGGTGGCGAGAAGAGAAGGGCCGACGCCGATGGTACGGTTGACATGACAATGAAGGCCAGGATAGTTGCAAAGAGAGGGTTCATTTTCGATGTGTTGTTTTTGTTTTCGTTATAATGGCTTGTCGGAGAGGCTTTCGTTTATTTTATGAGGATGATGTGGGAACGGATTTGTGTTTGTGACCAATCATGGTCATGCATGATGATGTGATCTTGATGTTTTGATGTTGCTTCTTGATGGTGTGTTGGCATTGGCATTTTTGGTGGCCGTGTCCCAAACTTATTTTAGATCCTGGGGATCTTCCGGAGGATCTTGGATGCGACATAGAGGGTAAGGTGATGAGCCCCCTAAAAGTTCAAAAACCTCCTTCTGAAAATAGCGTTTTTAAGCTGTTTTAAGCTAGTGTTTATGATTATGAAACAGGGTTTATGGATTGCGCACATATTTCAGACAATCTGCCCGCCAAAATTTGTAGTTGTGCGCCTCTCCGCGCTTTTTTGTGTCCGTCCGTTCGAGCACGGCGGGTCGAGATTCGCGACGATTCCCCACGATCACGATTCACGACTGATTGTTCTGGGATTGTTCAGACATCCTCTTTTATTGCTCCAGCATTACTCATTCTGAAGATGAGATGAGTGCGTGCTGCGTGGAGAGGAAACCTCTGCGAGAGGAGCAATTAATCACGTGTTGTAGGATGGAGTGGTACGATAGGGGGTATGCAAATTTGAGGCGTGGTTGGGGCATCTTCCTGGATTAAATACACAAATCATTATGTATAATTATTGGATAACAGTTGCACCCTTTTGTTTGTTAGTTCTTAGACAAAGGCAGTGTTAATTTACTCTCACAAAAACCTTGCTTTTTGTCACAGAAATGATTCTATCTTGACACAGATCATATCATACTCACATTTTACTTCTGTGACTGTGGAGAGCTCATCTTTTACTTGTGACGGGAGCATATCTGTCATGAGGCAGATTCGGTTTGATACACAACAATTATTGTTTACATAGATAATAGATAGTCTTCTACGCTGTATTAAGAGGCGTTTCGTTATCCGTCCTTGATTGGAATGGCCAGATTAACTTCGTTCAATAGTTCATTGCTGAGCTGATTAATACACACGCATCTTTCCTATTCATTATATGCAGAACGAATATATATTTCTACCTCTAGAAAGAGAAGGTTTAGGCTGCATAGGTAGATAAAACAAATGACGCAGAAAATGGCCCACATAAGTAGTCACCTTTGCATATTGTAGCACTATGAAGTATTATTTAACCGTTCACCATCGTTCATTTTCGTTTCTCGTATTTCTATGCAATTCTCTTCAATGATGGCAACTCAATTCTTCACCTTGGGCCCAGGCTTGGCAGCTTCAGGCTTGACAACTCTGCCTGCCAATTCTGGAATCGATAGAAGTGCTGTGTGGTAGGCATTCACAGTTTTTATAGCTGGTTGTTTGACTTCCTCTGGGTCAACTTCTTTCGACAACAACAACTTCTCTCTCTTTTGCGCCCACACAGCGTCACATGTATCTTTAATGGTCCAACTCATGATGTGACTGTTGTTTACTTTCTTTACCAGGTCCTCGATGCTAATGATTTCTTCTCTGCCTCTGACATTCCAGCAACTAATGTAGAAACGTAAATAGGTTAGACAATGAGTTGCGTGTTGAAAGGATTTTTTAATGACAACTTACTTTGGAGCGGGTTCTTTGTCTGGACCGCCATGATTCTTTACTAAAGAGTTCAACTGCGAAATAGATATGGGAATAACTCTCTCTGCCATCATTTTTTCTTTAAACATTCGAATGTCAGTTCTATTTGGAGTCGGTTTACCCTGGATAAAATGCATTATATTCGTGACCGTCTCAGAAGGGGTGTAGTACACATTGTCCCCTGTCGGCTTGGGAATGCTGATACCTACATATCGTTTATCATTCTTGTCAAATCTAACCAGCTTCGTTGGTGGTTTTCTTCCTTTCATTTTCATTTTCACTAGCGCAGTCGGCGGACTCTCCTTCAAACGCTGTTCCTGAATCTGAATTTGTCTATTTATGTGATTCTGAAGTGTGTGCAATTCCATGAGAGCAGAATGACGATTTTCAACGGTTGCTGCATTGGGTTGCTTTTTTTTCTTATTCTCCGTCGTTGTCGTCGGCATCGCAGCTAATAGTGCATCACGTGTATCATCAATGCTCCATGATAATCCTTGTCTTTGTTTTTCTTGAAATTTTGTCAACAGAATGTCATAGCCATTTTCTCTAGCGCCCCTTTCATTCCAGTTCCTTTAATTAATATGTTACCAACAAGAAGTAGAGGCCGCGACAAATTTTAGGCGATGCATGGAAAAAATCTAAGCAGCCTGCGGCAATTTCATGCTCACTGGAATGCACTTACAATGGTGCCACTGGTTTGTCCGGCCCTCCATGTTGTCTGACCAACGAATTGAGTTGTGACTTTTGAATAGGAATTAGCTTCTCTGAAATCATCTTCTCCTTGTACACCCGTATGTACGATTTTCCAGGATTATTCTCGATGATATTCATGATATAAGCCACCGTCTCGGCGGGTGAATACCTGGATTTCCCTTCCACTGGAGAAGGCAGGTCAATCACTTCCATAGGAATACGTTCTTTGCTTTCGCAGCAGCCCTCATTGGTGTTTGTCTTTTGTTTTTTTGCCAACCCCCCATCTGCTTCCTCACTGTCGGTAGATGATTTTTCCGTCATCACACTAATCTTTCTCTTCTTTTTTGCCCTAGCAGCCACTTCAATGAAGTCTGGATTTGTCCTTGACTCTATTCCTTCCAACACTTCGTGCGCATACTTCAAAGATACCGTCAACGCACTCTCCGGATCGCGTTCCATCACTTCACTATGATTGTTCAGCGACTGCCGTGCAAGATTTCGGTTTTGACTTTTCATCAGCTTTCTTTGTGCATACTCCACTTCCTTGGTATCAGAAGAATTAACAATTGCCTGCGAGATTATGGAACGATGTTGATTGAGTCCGTCGATTGCCACATGCAAACAATCACGCATGAGTAGAGATTTTTTCAAGTCCACGACGCCCGTGTCCACGCCTTCGCCCTTATTGTCCTTTTGGTGTTGCTGCTGCTGTTTCGCGTTGTCGTTCGAAATTGTTTCGAGGTAGGAACATGCATCCTGCAACAAGTTGGACACAATTTCCAAAGCGTGGACGGAGGCGTAGACGGAATCTATTTTGGCGAGCGTTCCCCGTGCTGCCTTCTGCCTTCGTGACAACGTTGTCGTTGTGTTCGTCGTCGTCGTCTGATCATTGTTGTTCATGATAGCATCCGCGTCGTGTGCGGCAATTATTGGCGGAGGAGGAAGCGATGGAATGCAGTCGAAGAACTGTTCTCCCCCGTCGCCTATGCCCATGATGGCTGCTTCTGCCGACTCAAGACCGTGTGGCATGATGATGGGGTTAGTCGGCATGGAGGTGGACGGGGACATAACAAGTGGACGGGGACATAACAATATGAATATTGCCTTGCTGCCTAGTGTCAAAAAAAATATGTGAAAATATTGAATGGCAGCAAATAAATGTAAATGGCAGGTCGAATGTGAAGAAGAGAAGAAGAAGAAGAAAAAAAACGAAGAAACCGTGTGAAGAAGTCACGTGACGAGCTTGTTTCGCCTCAGCAAGAAATACGTCGTGAAGAAGTCACGTGAGGAGCTTGCTTGTTTCGCGTTTCACCATACATAGGTACCTACCAGAGATACATACACCCCAAATCCTTCATCTCGGTTGACTAAACTATTCGCACTTTCGGCCTTAGTCTTGCCCTGCAATGTGCTGAGTAATAGAATATGATCAGAGGGGGAAGGTTCTTTGCGCTGCCTGTGTGTGCTATTCCATATTCCTGAATAATTGATGCGTAATAAGACTAAAAATATGTATTTCATTCATCCCTTTGCTTAAGCTACCCCAACACAGTATTACCCAGTAACCACTTGCGCATTGTGTATATTTGAAACAGAGTGATCGCCAGATAAAGCACTGTCTCTATGATACCACTTCGCACAATCTTCTTATGATTCCTCCTTGCGTCACCTCCATGCCCCTTGATCCGATTATGAACCGTTGATTGTTTCTTTTGCAATTCGGATACAAGTGAATTCACCTCTTTCACCAGTTCTCGTGTGGCGTCTATATCATAATCACGTACTTGATTTTGTAATGCCTTTCCCAATTCCTCCGCGACTAATTTTGCCTCCTCTTCCTCGACAGTGGGTCCCATGAGACGCTCTTCTTCGTCGATCTCCTCTCTGTCATCGTATGTGTATACATGACCCGTTTCCCGGTCTATCCCTCCTAGGTCAGCACTCGATCGAATATCCATTTCAACATCTATATCATTGTCCGCTGTGACACACATCTGGTACCAACCAGCTGCCTTGATGGGTTTCGTCCATTCATACGGCTCAATCCACTCCGGTATAATTTGTTCAACTCCACGATAGTTCTCTTCCTCATACTTCTCATCTTCCACATTCTCATCACCAGAATAATCATGCTCCTGCTTTCTCTCCCTTTTCTCCAAATTCCTCTGCGCTTTTGCCTCCATTTCCTCGTTCTTCTGTCGTGAAATATCCGCACGCGCTGCGATTGCATCTTCATGTTCACCCGAGTACGTAAAATCTATATAAAACCAATGATGGACAATCCCTGCATCTTGGAAACGATGACGATTATTGCTGACAAACTTTGGCCAATTGTCAATCGAGCTTTTCATCGCGGCGCCCATTGTCGGCGGTTTCTTCTTATCGCTATTTTCGGGCCAGATTCGTTTTCCATTTTCATCAATGTCGCCAGTTTTTGGATTTATCACGGGTCCCTCGATCTGGACCGTTCCCTTTGGTTGTCCATCCTCGGCAGCATTGATTATGAACACTTCAAAGGTTGCGAAATCGCCTCGATCTAATTTGAGATAGACGCATTGCGTGTGCTTTTTGCGTATGTGGTGTATCATGGGGTAGTAGATGGACGAGATGGGCTGGATTAGGAGGTTGAAGCAGGCGAGGAGTAGCAGGTGACAACATACTCGGGATGAGCTTCGTCTAGGGCATGACTTGGGCATATTATCTTTTGCCACCGTCAACGATCGGGCGGCGACATTGTCATTTTGGCACTGTTGCTCACAGGAGCGACGTGTCAGAAGCTGTTTCGTTTGCATTGTTCGCTGAGACGATTGAAAATGCCCTCAATGACTTTACTTTATCCTCAACATCGATTATTGTGTCTACTGTGCCTTGTGCCTTTTACTTTACTTTTATGGTTGAAGATGATGATGATGTCAAAACAAATGAGCGTGTTCGGCGTTTTTCTGCCCAAGAGACCCGCAAAGAAGGCTTTTTTCTAACGGGTTATTTATTCTTCCGGTCTCCGCTTGTTTCCAGTACCGGTTCCAGTACTTCTTACATGGGAACAAGTGGAATAGTGTCGAGCCGGCCGGCAAGCCTCTAGGTACCTAGAGTTGGAGCCGTTCGCATTGGCTTTTTGTGATTGTAGGTGGATTGTACCTAGCGATATTTACGAAGATATCAATTCAATGGCTCAAAAACATTTGAGGCCATGTACCAAGGGCTTGTATCAATTGGTCCTTGTCCCAATTTAACTGATGAAAATGGAGGTTTTCATTGAGAGATGGAAATCGGGCGAGGTAGCAGAACACAATTCCACCTGGTTTCAAGAAGATGCCAAAAGATGCAGTAGCTACTATGATGATATGCAATGTCCATCAACCTACTGTACTGTGGCAGGTACAAAGGAAACTGCAGGAGACATGGCATTTATTGATTAAATGCGAAGAATAGAAAACATATTTTGAAAGTGAGGCGAGGCATCCTTTTGAAGAGCCTAGTATGGTTTCTGCGGCTTAGTGGATTGCTTTCGAAGACTGTACTCATTTGGTTTATTTTTAGCTCTGCGTTATTTCTTCACTATGCTCGTAAATACCGAGCCATATTCTATAATGATTTGTTTGCTTCAATTTTCTGCAATCCTTGTAATTGGACCGCCTCACGTGAAGATATCGCAAGTCGCCAAGTCTACGATACCGTGGATGATTGTTGTTGTGACATCTCCTCTATTTTTCCTCAGCAAATGTAGGTACTGTTGTCTAGAGTGACCACATACCATATGGGACCATATAACTCGTATATTTAGAGTGTTTCTACTAAATCTTCTTCAAATGAATAGCTGTGCTCGTTGTGTGCATCTCGTTTTGCTTCCTATCATAATAGCTCTGTAATGATGGTATTTTCACGTTAGAACTGACTAATCATTTCATTTTATCTGAACTGCCAACATAATATTATAATATGCAAACCAAACCCAGTTTTACACCTGAGTAAGCCGCAACATACTCTTACAAGTACTCGTCGGAAATTAAGGAAGGAAAAGCAAAATAAAAAATATTTTAGAGATACACATGTTACGGGAAGAATGCACGTTTCGTTATTTGCGTTACATGCCATTTGCAGTCTTATTCGAACCAAACTTCTTTGCTCGTGTCTGGTATTTCCAAGGCTAAATCAGCTCACTAATTTGTTTATTCAGATACCGGCATGAAGAGGTACCCTTTGCATCTGTACTGTTAGCAGCTGGTGTAGTGCAACCATTGGTGAATTGTTTGACGAAATTACTGCATCTTCAATCTTCCTTCAGTGATATCGTCCATATACTATTGGCGTTGTGAATATTGCCCAACCATTGAGTACCACCTTTTAGATCCTGCCTATGTGGTTCAGAATTGACATTCAAAATAACTCGCTCTTTGTGTAACGGTCCATTGACGCACATTGTATGATATTCACCCCGCTCTCCTCCCAGATCTAAAGGCTTCTCCAACCCCTCCTTCAATCCCTGATCACGAATTTCTTTCATGTCCTTCATGGCATTCTCATCCAGAGCCCGATTGATCCAACTTCCATCAAAGAATGGTGATTTGACACAAGTGTATATTATCTCAAACCCCTCCTTGAATAGAGTATTCAGCAATTCTTCACGATCCATTTTCCATAAAGGAAGGTAACTTCTCATCCCACCCCCAGCCTGTTCGCAACATCGTTCTATCCAATTCCGTTCCATGAGCCCCACGAGATCCATATCTCCCGTGCATAATACTTTGATTCCATATTCATCTCTAACATTTCGAACACCATCGACATAGGCCTTCATATAATCAGTAGTATCCTTGGGTATCAGTACGAAGAGCAGCTTGAGACCAAGGCTATTGGCCTGGGCCTCCATGAAGGGAATGGGGTGTGCTCGGAACTCGTTTTCTTCTGGTCGAAAGCATATTAGGTAGCGGACGTCTAGGGTAGGGTCGCGATGTGCGAGGAGAAGTGCTAGATTGCAGTCTTTGCCGCCTGTCCATGAGATGGCTGCTATTTCCTTTTCGGACTCTCCTGCCGTTGTTGCCATGGTGAAATAATTATGAATGTGCTGCTGAATGACGTTGTTGGTGTTGGTGTTGGTTGGTGATTATTGTTCGAGCGAGGTGTTCATGTTTGTTGTTGTCGGCGGGAGGTTTTGGGGGCCGATGACGACGCACAGATTTTGGCGCGCCTAATCCCGCCACAATTATCATTGCTGCCAAAAGCAAAATTCGCCAATGACCAATGCCAATGACCAAAAACCAAAATCCAAAAAAGATGGCAACAAAAAAATAAATGCCGTCGCAACCTACCACGCCACATCTCATGCTCTAGAATAAATAGCCCCGACCACAAACCGCCGCATCAGATCATCTCCAGCCCATCATTCGCCTCTCGCATAGTAACAAACAAATAATCTCAAAATGCTGTGGGTAGACAAACACCGTCCCACCCGCCTCCAACAACTCTCCTACCATGGCCTGCTCACCGAGCGTCTCACCTCCCTCGCCGCCGACCCCGGAGGCCTCCCCCACCTCCTCTTCTACGGTCCACCCGGCGCCGGAAAAAAGACCCGTATCATGACCCTCCTACGACAAGTCTTTGGACCCGGCGCTGAGAAGTTACGATTGGACAAACGTACATTCACCACGCCGACGAAGCGGACTGTGGAGATTAATATGATTTCGAGCAATTATCATATTGAAATGGCACCGGGGGATGCTGGGTTGAATGATCGATATGTTATTCAGGATGTTATCAAGGAGATGGCGCAGAATAAGAATATTGCTAGTTTGGGAACATCCAAGGATGGAGCTGGAGGCATTTTTGCAACATCTAACTCTTCGGATAAAAATGACGATGATAAGAAAAAGAAGGCAGAGTATAAGGTTGTCGTTCTTGTGGAGGTGGACAAATTGACTCGACAGGCACAGGCTGCGTTGCGCCGCACTATGGAGAAGTATTCGTCATCGTGTCGGTTGATTTTGTGCTGTAATAACCCTAGCAAGGTGATTGATCCCGTGAGATCGAGGTGTTTGGGGATTAGGGTGGCGGCTCCTTCTTTTGATGAGGTAAGTGAAAGAAAGTTTATGTAGCATTTATTATTCTACGTGCTGTGTTTCATTTTGATACATGCACCTCATGAATGCATTCTCATGATCACTACACTCTACAATTCTCTGTATCTCCACATCTAGATCTCCTCCGTCATACAAACAGTCTCCCGCAAAGAAGGCCTCACAGTCCCCGACGAACTAGCCATCAACATCGCCCGTTCCTCCAACCGCAACCTCCGCCGAGCCCTCCTCATGCTAGAATCATGCCACGTAACCACCCGCGATGAATCACCCAAAGTACTCAAAGCCAATACACCCATCCCCCACACCGATTGGGAACGATACATTTCCCAACTCGCCAGTGGAATCGTGAAGGAACAAAGTCCAAAGAGTTTGATTGCTGCTCGCGAGAAGCTTTATGAATTGCTGATTAATTGTATTCCGGCGCAGGTTATTTTGAAGACGATGGTTATGGAATTGTTGCCGACCTTGGATGATTCGATCAAGGGGGAGGTTGTGATTTGGGCGGCGTTTTATGAGCATCGGATTGCTTTGGGGAGTAAGGAGATTTTTCATTTGGAGGCGTTTATTGCCAAGTTTATGGCTATTTATAAGAAGTATCTGAATGATTTGTTTGGTTGAGAAGTTGAAAAGTTAGAACATCTTGGGGGAATGAGAGGACAGAGACAATAGTCAGCAAGGATTGGAGAATAACTAGGCAACAACAAAATTCATAATACATTGGGAGGTCAAATTAATGCAGCGCGGCTACATCTGCATGTAGGTGCACCCCGGGAATAATGACTCATCCCATCTAAATCAAGTTTCATTTATGAAGAATTATAAGGTTTAGTTCAGTTGAGTTTCACTTTGCAAAATATATCCCTGCATTTGGGACACAACTCATCGAAAATAACTAGGCAGCAACAAATTCATACTGCATTGGGAGGTCAAAATAATGCAGCAGCGCCCATGCTAAAGCAAGTTTCATTTATGAAGAATTATAAGATTTAGTTTCACTTAACAAATAGCCCTGCACATAGGATACATAACAACACATCAATGTTTATTTAGCTGAGAGAACTATACTTTGCAATATTTGATGGGTGCATCCGTCTTCTTCTGTAAAACAACACATATGCAGTTTCTGAAACAACATTTCTCGGGGGCAAAGGCTCGACTAAATCATCGTCAAACTGCAGCCACAATGGTTCCGCTGATTCAGCAACTGCTTTAGCTGCCGCATTGGATGATGACTCTTTTTCCTTGCTCCTTCCAATGCTCCACCTACTACTAGGCGCTGATCCCTCCTCTGATGTATCAAGGTCTGAGATGCCTGCACCGTTAAAATTGTAGGCAACTTCTTCATCTCCATCCGGACTGCATGCAGTGGCCTTGCACATTGAAACATAGTGACCTCCAGTCATTCCACCATAATGATTGACAACACCAACTAGATCATAGATGAAAGCATCATCGTCTGATTCTTGGCATAGCGGAGAATCCTTGTCACACCACTCACGCATATTCAGTCCTGTCAATGGAAAGTCTACTTTGGTGCTGATCTTCTCTCTCCATCGAGAAGAAGCATTAAATCTCTTCAAATGAAATGTCAAAAGATCAGGCATCTTCCACAAAGTCATTCGTTGCCTGCCTTCACGCTCTACTTTGCACTGAGGACAGCGCCAGCAGCCAGTGGCATCTAATTTTTGTTCCTTGCAGAATTCTGTCAGACATACCCCAATATTCAACCCTCCGTGAGAGGAACTCGGGTGACGTTTGATTGCATTATTCCCTTGTGAGTTTCTCTGATCAGCATCGAGAATTGAGCGGCTTTGCGGATGTGTGGCAAGAGGGGGTGGAGAGTACTGAAGTTGCCTTGAGCCTTTATTGGATGATTTGGAGTTGTTGAGAACATCTGGCTTTTCGCGCCAGTGTAACACAAGAGCATGCCTTGCATTCATGTAATTACCAATGGTGCGAACTAAAGAGAATGGAAAAGGTGCATCGTCATCATTTGTTCCAAGTGGTGAGTTCGCTGTAGTTACTCGAACATCAAATGGAAGAAGAGGGAGAACCTCACTCAATTTTTTGCTCAGTTTTTGTGACATGATAGATACATTAAATGGAGTGTGATCTTCATTTTGTTGTGTCTCTTTACCACTCTCAATCGCAGAATCCACATACTTTCGATCGCTGTTGATCAATTCTACAATGACTTGAGATATAATCTTATGGGCTTTGTGCCTTTCCTTTTCGGCGATTTTGATATCAACTGGATCCAATTTCTTGCCATTTTTTGCTGTTTTGAAAGGGGAAACTCCCATGAATCTTGACGCTTGAGCAAGAATATGCGCTCCTGCTCTAGCAGTGCTCCATTCATTGTGGCACTGAATGTAGAAAGATTGGCCAAACAGGTAGCACTTCTTAGTCTTGCGATCTAGACCCCTGTGGTGCACAACAAACTCTGTTGGCTTAGGCCGCGGAGTGGCATGGCTGTATAGAGGACAAACTCGACCCTCAGTGAAACTATCGATAGAGTACATCTCATCCCATTTGGCAGAAAAGTTATCAAAGTGGATTTTGACCTTTGTTATTGGTTTGTCAGCATCTCCTCCATTTTCGTCAGGGCTGCTTTCTATGCCATCAACGACGATTTCAATCACACTGCCTGGAAACCAGTGGTTACGGTGATCAATGGCATCTACACGCAAACCAAGTGTGAAATCTTTGGTTGACTTCGGCCACAAACTGCGAGAGATAACCTTAGCTAGCGGGGTTGGATTTGTATCAAAAACAACACATTCCTTTTCATCGCCATACACCTTCAGATATTCTTGCGCAATCTTGTCTTCTCTCTTATTTTGATAAACAGGAGCATCAATGTGAGTGGAACTGTCAGTGCTCACATCATCAGCAGTACTTGAAGCGTCATCTGCCGTTTCTGCTTTGCTTACAACAGATTTGACGCTATTTCGAAGTGTAATGGGTCTCAGGCGCAAAGTTGTTTCAAAAGCAACAATCCTTGCAATTGTTGGCGAAGAAACATCATCATATGATTCTTGCTGAAGAAGTTTGACACAAGGGCCTTCTTTGTCAGGAAGAGCTGAGACCTTTGTGTATATTTGTGTGAAAGCATTCTTGGTATCACCTGCATTTGATGCAATATCTTCTGTTTTGCACACTCTCAAATCTTTCATAGGAATTCCACTTAAATTTTGCAACTTCATTTTCAAGTCGCCAATGTCAGCCAGTCTTGACATGGGTATTATATACTCCTCTAAGATGAGCTCTTTGGATGGTGGAGAGGGGTTGGTCGGATTAGACTTTGCTTTATCCTGTTGTTGATGGCGATTCCCGACCAACAACAGGGTGCTGGGGCAGTTTAGAGCTGTCGCACGCCTTACGACGGTGCATTGGAAAATTACCTCAGCCACGGTGGGAAATGGCAGGGACAGCATGGTATAAGGATCAAAATTTTTGCTCGAATGATTGCACTCAGGACATGTGACTCGATTGTAAACTTGGCCCATGGAAAGATCTGATATTGCAGATCGATTACGTCGCAAAAATCGGCGCCATGCTTCTTGACCAACCCTTGAAAGATCAGTCTTTTCGATGAATTTATCTTCCAATGCCTCCACATAAGGTTTCTTCTTCACCCTATTGCCATCCTCATGCAGTATGTCAAACATATCATTCAACAACTCTTGAGCATCCTGCTGATCTGCCCCACAGTATTGTGCGCGACATTTTGCAATGCAAGTTCGGACTTTCTGCGGTGCGCGCGCTCCATATTTTCCACTCCACATGAGATGCAGCAACTCTGAAAATTCCTCAATAATTCTACCCCCAGTGCCTAATGGATTGTCCTTGTTGATGTCCCCATTCATCTTGAACTGCCCACTCAATAAATATGATCGTAAAAGTGGCAAGTACGACATGCATTGCCAACCAGAATTTGCATAGCAGGTGTTGCCCAAATTTATCAAGCCAGTTGCACCATATCCAGGAAACAAGCACACAGCATTGCTATTTTGGTCAGATGAGGTCACCTCATTTGTATCTTTCTTCTTATTTATACCTGCAACTATTCGCGATTTTACCTCGCTTTTTGTCTCGTTTGATTCTTCACCCTCGTCACTGTCTAGGTTTGGCATAATAATGGCTGTCATACGACCTTTGACTGCCAGACGATCAGACTTGACATCAATCCACTCCTCGTGGTTGTCAGTGTGATCATTGAAATGAACGCACACATGGGAGTTTTCTTGAAATGGTGTACCATTCCCATCATTTGAAGATGTTTCATTATTGGCACCATTGCCATCTGCCTTGTTGTCGTTATTGGATGCATTTGTTGTATTGTCAACATTTACAATAATTGCTTGATACCATCGACCTGTAGAATCCATAGCATCAACAACCTTCCTCGTGATTGTTGTTTTCAGAGGTTCGACATTGGCGTCTAATCCACGGAGGAGAAGCCTAAAGTTGGCATCCTCGTCTGCAATTCTGCGCGCAGTTGTCGCCTTTGCTGCTGCCTCACGGGGCCATGTAAAACTTCCATCTTTGTTTACAACTGCAAACTCAAGCATTAGGCGCACCCCATTAGAAAGTCCAATACTTTCGACAGAGTGCTGATCGCAATATGACTCCCACCGTTCCTCATACTTGCCATAGGAAGGTGCGCTCAATGGAATTTCAGCAAATCGGTTCTTACAAAGCAGTGCCCACGGGCCATAGCGATTTCCAGGGTTAGGAGCTTTGCCATTGACAACTTCAAATCTCCAAAGTCTTACCCTCCCTTCCCCATGACTGTCACGTGCCTTTGTTTGACTTATTGGAAGTCTAACGATTATCTCAGAAAAGAAACGCCACAAGGGTTGATCTGGCATAGCCATGATTCTGATGGACATGGGGCCGATATCCCCTCGTCGGTATGGTTGCCCAGGGTCGCAGATTTGGCAATGAAGGATCCATGGATGAGTTGCAACTTGAACTGACGCAGGAATTTCTTTCGGGTAGTGTTGTATAACAGTGCTTGGCCCTGGCAGATCTGATGAGACCACTTCCACTGATTGATTGTCAACTGTAACAACCCTTCCATCTACTTCTCCATTCATGTATGTCTCGCTGTTTTCGTTATTTGGAACAACCATCCTTGGAAGTGGCGGCCCGCCCCCATACATTTCGTAGAGAACATTCCAAACGCCTGCAGGGACCAATACATAATCCTCTCCATAAACAAGATCTGGTTTCATTATTTCGTAAGAGCCTCGAGCCCCAGATACGGAACGGTCAATCAATTGTTCTGTCGACAGTTCTCTTGGTCTTTTTAAAGAGCTTGGGCTAAGAGGCTGGTCACTTTTGCCAAGATTCCACCCAGTGAAAGCTACCCAGTCATCCCACCACTTCTTGCTTATGCAATACAGCACTCCACATCCAAACCCTCCCTTTCCATCTGCCCCACCAATGCCTCCCCAAACATTGTTGAACCCNGGGGGGGGGGGGGGGGGGGGGGGGGGGGGGTGGGGGGGGGGGGGGGGGGGCATTGAGTGATTGGAGGACGACATGTTATTTTCATCCTCGATTTTTTGGTGAGAAGAGTTTTGATTGGATGATGTCAATCTCTTTCCACTTGTTTCTTTCAAGGTTTCAGCATGTTTCATGAGATTATGCTCAGAGTCAGAAGGCTCCAAAGCCAAAGTTGATGAAAATGATTTGTCGATCGACGCTGTTAATGTGGATGATCGATGTGACACATTAGAAGCTTGTGATGACATCACATTGAAGCTATCTCTTTCTTCTGCTTCTGTATTTTGTTGGTTGTCTTCTCCTCCTGATTTCTGAAAATTCTTTTGTCCTGTAAGCTGCCGTTGCTCTTGCTGCTGCTGTTCTTGCTGTTGTTTCTGATGTTGTTGCTTATATTGCTGTTGCTGTTCCCGCTGGCCGGAGAGGATGGGATTCTTCTCCTCCGCCGTGGCCACAGGTTTGGAGCTGGTGCAACCCATTATGACAAATCTTTAGTCTATTTTCCCTACTCGCTTTGATATTCAATCTTTGAATCACCGATACTGGCCTCTCCTTTTGTTACTGGATATTCCATTCTCGTGATAATATGATCCCATCATCATGCTTATGGCCGGCCATCATCGTCATGATGCACCATGGAAATGCAACTAATAAATAATGCAACTTCACTATCGCATCGGCGTGTCGTGGTTCGTGGTGCAACGATTTGTTCGTGATAATGTAAGAAGATAGATATGAGCCGCATGTGCGCGCGCGCACAATTACCTCGAGATTGATGCTAAATTTAATTAGCGAAAAATAAATGTACGCCGCACGCGGGCGCCGCGCACATCAGACTTGAAATATGCGCACTAAACCAGCATGAGACAGATATCTAGATGAGATCGGTCGAGGAGTCTATGCATCTNCCCCCCCCCCCCCCCCCCCCCCCCCCCCCCCCCCCCCCCCCCCCCCCCCCCCCCCAACGCTGCTGTTGTTGATACAATTTGCTACAATAGAGATATTTCACAAAATCTCATCGTCGTGTTGTTTTGGTCGTGGTCGACAATAATTTATCCGTTTTGCGGTGGGGCGTGGGGTGGATCTAAGGGTCGGACGACTGACAGACTGGATCCTAAAAGATATCATCCATTTGATGAGGAAGCCCGTTTATGGCTTCATGACGCACTCTATGTATGATGTAGAAGCACACGCACGTCACGCGGCCGGAGGACCACCAACTGTCCGTGCCACCAACGTTCGTTGGTTGAACTTTGTTACAGCTTTTCCTCGATGAAGCAACCAACGACAGCCGCCTCGACCGAGATGCACCCACTTTTCCATCACAACATCCAAGTCGTTTCCATTCTAATTGTGAGTTGAGGAGGCTGAGTTGAGGCAATGCGAGGGAAGGCGAAAAGGCGTGGCTGGAGAGATGGACGATCTGATCCTGAAATGATTCCCCATTGCCGTCGATCACTGTGCATAGGGGATGCAGTCTCGGTTATTTACTGAGATTTAATGTTTCGGATATTTTCTTGTTCCTCGAATCTCGCTCTCACCTTTTGTCTTCTCTCCAATAATTTCCAGTTATATTCAAAATGAAGAACTGCCAAACTGTCCTCATCCTCGTCGCGGCCCTCATTGCCTGCGCTTCGGCCTTCGCCCCCGTGGCACCCACCACCCGCTCTCCTGTCCGTTCGGCCAAGCCTCTTGCCGCCGTCCCCAAGGACTCAGAGACCAACAACAATGCTGCCGCCATTGCTGCCTTCGCCACTGCCATGGCTCCCTTTGCCGCAAACGCCGCTGATATCGATGAGGGTGTCATCATCGGATACGGTGCTGGACTTGTTGCTTGCGTTGTTTCACTTGCCGTCGGATTTGCTATTGGATACGGAACCCTTGTCAAGCCATAAATTTGAGCTTTGACACAAATCCAATAACATGAGAATATCAGTGAACTCATCATGATAGAAACCTGGGTGGCTCTTCATCGCTGACTGTAGAATTATTTTGCCAGGATGGAGTCTGCGAGGACCAGAACCTTCAGTGTGTCGACATTGCGCTAGTGCAGCCGTATTAGTAAAAATCTTTCTAATAAAACAGATTAACACCGACTTCCTTCTTAGCATGATTAAACAGTATTTTTACTGAACTCTTTACTCCCTAACAATACATATTCTCATGTCACTGTACATGACAACTTGGATCAGTTTCATAGGAATTATAGTAACTATCTTTAGACACAGAAGGTATTCCCCCCTCCCTCGAGCCTGGAAGTGAAGCAAGTGTCTACGATATCTCAATGAGATGCTTCACAATTGGTTAGGAGATGACAATAGGTGTTCTAAACGGGTATTATACTTGCTTCGAAGGCAGCTGAAATGATTGGACACATACATGCAGCAGCAGCAGAAGAAAATATTTCAATTGCACGAACTAAGTAGTACCATGCCAAATGAGAGATGCATGCCTAAAAGAGGGGTGATGTGAATCTAAAAGTGCTTTCACTTATCATAGCCCTCTTGCCGGGAGTAGAGTTGGGATGATAGTGAATAGTACCAAACAAAAACCATCAAAAATTACTCTCATCACTGTTGTATTGGAAATTCTTGACAGCAGATGCGAATCTCTCCAGCCTCATCTTGAAATTGAATCTCACCTGTGTTTCGCTCCTGATATTAGTATCTATTTAACTTGGGACATTTTGCACGGGGAAAGGAGAGGGGGCAGTCGAGCTCGTGTTCTCGCTTGAATCTACTTTTCCAACCCTCAACCAAGGGTTGAAAACAACATGACATGGTCAGATAATACCTATGACCCAAGGCGTGTACAGAGAACAGGATAATGAAGGGGACGGCTTCAATATGGACAACTACTGTAGTGAATCAGAGAGCACATCTTTGCAAAAGTCAATACTATTTCAGCCTCACTAATACAAGAGCTATAATAAGGTTTACAAACTATATGTTGAGGGTCAGGGGGTGTATACATCTCCTTGCTTGTCCTCGTAGCTTTGTGTGGTTTTTCGTTCCATTGGTTGCCATAATGGCGCATCGATGTTTCTGAAACGGGTGCAAAAAATAGGGTTGGTGGTTCCTTTCAGCAGAAGAGCCATGCTGTAGCGCCACCAGGGCAGGCAAGCTGGACGCGCTGTCGCAGCCATACCTCACATGTTGTCACACATGGATAGGCGGAAAAATTAGTTGATCCTGGCGTAGAAGATTCCCTTGGTAAGGATCTTCTTGGGAACCTTGGATCCCATATCAGTATCTCCTGGTTGACTGGCAACGAAGACACCTCCGATTTCACTCTCCTCGGCATTGACCTTGTTCACTTCCATTTCAATTCGGCCCTGTCCAACATCGAAGGTCTTGTTGTTCTCCTTGAAGAGTTCAGCATCACCCTCCTCTCCAGATTGAAGACCTGGAAGAGCAACAGCCATATCGTATCCGGTGGTACCACCACGTCCCTTGGGGTCAAGGAAGAGACCAGTACGGTAGGAAGGAACAGAGAAGTCACCGCCCATCTGGAAACCAGGCTTGAAGGCGCCTCCGTTACCCTTGGCAACAAGCTCCTTAACAGTGAAAAGGAAAGGAACACGCTCACCTCCTGGAAGTTGGACGGTGCATGCGGCGTAGTCAATTCCCTCCTCTTCGGTAAAGATGATGTTTCCTCCATCAGTCTTCAAGCTTCCCTCAATTCCCTCAAGAGTGTATGTCTGACGGGTCATGACCTTAGAATTGACGAACTTCTTCTCCGTCTTTCCTCCCTTTCCAATCTCCTCCTCAACGGCCCACGCCTTGGGCTCAATGCACATCTCTCCGAGACGGGCACCAGCCTTGGGTGTGATGGTGTCCTCTCCGATGACCTCAGAGCAACGGTTGGCAAGTCCAGTTCCCTTAACCTGAAGGTATGAAAGCTGGTTAAGCTCGGACTTGGTGATGGCCTGAGCGGGGAGGGTGGCACCGAAGACGACGGCACCGGCAAGGGCGGCGGCACCAAGCTTGGCGAAGTCGTCCTTCATAGCGTTAAGCTGGGTGGCACGCTGTTAGATATTAAGACAAGAGAAAGGCATTCATTAGTTGTTGCATTCTCCGGTATATTGGTGGGATTGATGTTTTTTTATTTTCCAACTGCATTTGACGGTTAATCCAATCCCAATTTCCCTCATCGCAACGGTAACTTTCACTTACGTTGCCGGCCACATTGGAAGGGGCAAAGGCATTGGCGGAAGCCGCGAAGGCAACGGTAAAGGCAGCGGCGAGCTTCATCTTGATAATATATTGAATTGGTAGGATAAGGAATGGAATTGTGCACTTTACAGCTGAGTTGCTTTGATGTTGAGGTTTCAGAAGCGTCTGTCCTTCTGAATTGGCTCCGGCGGAGCCGGTTGAAGAGGTCTCGTCATCGTACGTATGTACTGAGATTTAACGTAGGAATTCTTTTGGCTAAAAAGATTTGCATTCAACCTCTTTCTGCAGCTTCATGTCAGCTGTCGGTCCCGTCGAGCAAGTGCGAGAAGATCATGCGGGACTGGGATCTTATTCCACGGCTCTCGGTAATTGGGATATTAATAGTGAATAGCCCGTCAGTTGGGAATACATTTTGGAACCATAAACATAAAATACACTATAAACTACAAGGACGCCTTCTTGTCAATCACAGCCAGCCAGCCAGCCATTGTCAACCTACCTATGCCAATGCTGCCAAGCCAGCCAGTGCCCTGTTATCAACCAATGTCAATGCTGCCCATTCAGCCAACAACCTCAACAATCTAACCCTGGCCGTGGTGAATCGAATTGCGGACATACACGACATTGCGTGTGCGAACACCCTTTGCTGTACGACAATGCATAAGATTCCGCTTGTAGGAGCCTTCTTGGCATCTGCTCTTGGAAGCCATCTTCGACTCCTGGTCCTGGCACCATCCAAGGAGCTTCCAAATAGCCATGGCATCGTAGCAGAATCCGATGTGAATGCTGGCACGACCTGGATATGGCTCTGAGGAGGAGGAGAAGTGGCGCCTGTCCCCCAACGCCCCCTGCTGGAAGTGATCAATTCTGTGAAATTGCAACTGGTGGGGGAACACTTCATGTGGACAACAACAATCAATTGCAGTTAAAATTTCCCGTCTCCCTTCCTTCCACCAACCCTCCCAGGCATAGTACTACCCCTTTGCTGTCTCTGCGGGTTCATACATATCACTATGTTCCAAGTGCCCCCAAGCCTAACTTAGGCCTAACACATGTACTATTCAACCCTCCCTGTCCCTAACAGCTCCCCAGCATCTTTTCCTTCAGAGTACTGGCATGCATGATCCACGTCCTGTCTCCTGGTCCCAATTTGGCTCAATCGGCTATTATATTGCTATATCACCAACACCGCCATCAGCTTTCATTTTCATCAGCATGTTCCAGAGCTTCCCCTGGCCTGAAAGTAGTGAACATCATGACAAGTGGTCCAATAAGTGCAAGTCCTGATACAGACAGCATCACACCCCAATGGTCATGTACACATTGTGGGGTCGGAGGCGGTGCTGCAGAAATGTCATTGCTCTCTGTTAAAGAAAGGTGTGTCCACTTTCCAGCTCGCTCCTCCCTTGTCACCTCCATCCACACCTGTCCTCGTACCAACATCCACAATATACCCTCCCTGTATTACACAGCCAAGGATATTGTAAAATTCAGGTGAGCACCATACCGGCAGTTATAGATGGTGCCAAGTTTACCCATTATAGGTGATTGATCTAAGCACTTGTGAGCTAGTGAGCTGTAAAGGGGTATTGGAAGGTTACGACGGGAATACGTGTGACAGAGTCCAAAGAGAAATTATGAGAT
>JAZGVS010001222.1:0-10340 GCA_037356235.1 Bacterosira constricta
ATATACCTACGAGTTCCGCTCCCGTAGGATTTTGTACCAGCGCAATTCGCTTATGGCAACAGAAATCTAAGCGGCTCTAGTTGTTAGTTCATCAGGCTGACTGCTTGGCTTGTCAGTGCCAGTGTCACCATTGCAACCTCTCAGCAGTTCTCCTTGTCCCTTCTAGTCGGTCTGTGCCTTGCGTCTTACACGTTGCTTGGAATCTACTTAGCGGTGGGGTCACCATCGATTTCTTACTGTGTGTTTTGCTGGCCTAGTTGTATCTGGAGTCTTGAGCTTGGGTACCGCTGTATCAGCTGTAGTAGATCCTTATTTGATGGACTCACTTATAGCACTTGGTGTAGAGGTGTCAGTCTGGTCCCTTTGTAACTTGCTTAGATCAATCTTGAGTAGGCATTTTGACTCTATTGGTAGCGAGCCCACTCCGAGATTGAGTCGTCTTTCAATTTCCTTCAACACTGCTTCGCTTCCCGCTTGTTGAGCTGCATTGTGGTGTTTGTGGGATGGTGCTTTGTTATATTACAGAAGATCCACTGGGAGCGAGAGAGCATCAGCAGCTAATGTATGACCCCCGTATCCATATATTGATAGTTATCATGGTGTTGCACTGCAGTTGGTAACGTTCCTGCACCAATCTCAATCTATCGCCTATCTTTCTTCAGTGAAGTTACGCCATCCTATGTATCTTGCTCCTCTGCAATCATACGGCTACCTCTTGACAGGCCTTTAAGCTCTTGGAACTGTCTATTCCCCTGATTAGCAAGATGAAGTGGGATGTGTTCCTCAATCTCTGGGTGCGTGTGCTGAGATTCCATCCATTCTTCAAACTCCTTTATACTTTTGGCTAACATTTCCCGGTTTTCTTTGCTGCTGTACCAATTGAGATGTGCTGCATCTTTGTTCTGTCTGTCACAGTTGGGGCAGGTTGATTTCTCTGCTTTGATCCATCTTTTCAGCATTTTCCTGTGCCGCAATAACCAGAGCATTGTTTTGTGTACCACAGCTGATAGATCTTAGGTTTGCCAGTTAATGTCCGCCTTAAATCCTCCCAGCAGACGGTGGTGAAGGCCGCTGGCATCATCACCCCTTTCTTGTTGAACAGTTCATTTGTCCCTGCCTTTCCTATGAAGTGACAGAGGTCCTTTGCCACATCCGTTGGTTGTTTGTGGTTGCCCACGAACAGTGCAGATAACTCCAGCGCGGGAGGAGCACTCCTTTCTGTATCTCTGAGAACACCGCATCTATCACCGTTGTCTTGGCCAGGTCACCGCAGAGACAGTTCAGTTGGGCTGCCAGAGATAGCCACCACCTACGCTTCCAATTGTTCTGGTGTGCCTTTACATGATGCCGTGTATGATTACACTTCAACCTGGTCTTCACCCTTCTCAACACACTCTCTGGATGTCGCCATGTTCAGCGCCGACGGGTATCCTTTTGCTTTCTTTTCCCAATGTATACAAGGCACTCTTGTTGCCACAGTGCACCGTGCACCTCCATTCCTCAATCGCTAGGAGGAACACATGAATCACCATCATTCCTAGGAGCTCTCCTATGTAGCTACTGGTGGGCGACAACCTTTCCACAAAAGTCCTGCTGACTTGCTTTTCGGTTCTTGTACAGTGTCTCACCCACCTTGCTCCACTCCGACGCTTGATTCCTGTTGTAGGAGCCATCCGTGACGCAAATGAGAGCACCGTCCTTGAGAGCCGTCGCGCCACCCATGCTAATTCTTCTTCTGCCTCCAGTCTTTCCCACATCCATGTGCCTCCCCAGCTGTCCAATAACTCAAGGGCAGTCAGTTTTGGTGATGAGCAAGGTTCTCATGGCCCATCCGCATGGCAACAGAGCTTGAGTATCACATAGAGGTTCACTGAGATTGTGGCTGCCTGACCTGCAAATGTTGATGTGTCTCCATCTGCCCTGTCTCTGTTGGCCTGGTTGGAAATGGGTGTGTCGCGATGTCCCAGACCCCCATGGATGTGTCGCGCGTAACTGTGGTACCCCCCAGAGCATTTTTTGTTTCGTCGTCTTCATCATAGAAGTACCTCCAGATCCTTGGGGGGGTGCTATCCACTTGCAGATTGATTTGGGTAGTTGTGGCCCATTCAATGTCAGCTGTGATAAGGCGCTGCATCCGGCTGTTCAATCCTTAGTGCACGGGTACTCTTTACCAGATGGGAATGTAGATCTATGTCGGCCAAATGATCCCTCATGTGAGTCTTTCCAATCAGCAAAGCAATGTTCCTCTGTGAATTTTCTGTTTGTACTGGTGATATCAGAGACCCACATGACTTCTTGTGTCTCCCGTGGCCTGTTCACTCTAGCGATTGTTGCTTGTGGCATCTTTCGATGCACTGGTTCCTCCATCAATGAATAGTTACCTTCCCGTCTTCTTATGGTTTAGCCACCATGATCACCGCTTTTGCCCCCCCCTGGCTTTGTTGTTCTATAAATGGCTCTCCGTTCCTTCTTCTGAGCCTCATTTCTTAACATGTCATTGACTCTCTTCGCTTCCTCCTTTTATTGCCTCGAGGAGCTTGTCAGTCAGGAACTGTTTCCTCGTCTAGGGGGGGTCTACCATGAATCTCTTTGTCTGATCTTTGCATTTTTTGTAGCCGGTGTATAGCTGAGATATGGAGTACTCAGCTCCTCCCTGAGCTTGCATCTCCCGGAAAAATGCTTCATATTGCCCACATTCCCAACTGGTTTCCCTATTTTCCCTCTGATGAGTTGTCTAAACGTGTGGCATCTGTCAAGCCACTCCTTTACTAGGGGGCTGAACTCATAGTGAGCTGCACAGAGATGTTTGCACTTTTTTTCTTTCTGAGAGTAACATGAATTCTATCAGTAGCTTGTTAATTGCCACCAGGATTGTGTTGTGACTTCCTCTAACACTGGGTAGGTCACCTTTGCCTCCAGCCTCTTCAGCCGAGCATACATGTTGTGTTGTCAGAATAGATCTTCCAGGCGGTTGATGTACGCCATTCGGATCCACTTTACTTTTGAGGAGAGTGGTTGGGCCTTCACTGGCACGACCTTGTTGAGGTATTTGCCCAGGAGTGATGACATAGTGATATCAGC
The DNA here is from genome assembly GCA_037356235.1 of Bacterosira constricta. Classification (NCBI taxonomy): domain Eukaryota; phylum Bacillariophyta; class Thalassiosirophyceae; order Thalassiosirales; family Thalassiosiraceae; genus Bacterosira; species Bacterosira constricta. The sequence goes on from JAZGVS010001222.1 coordinate 3,082, forward strand.
TACCACTGGTCAATGATCACCCATATTGGAATCAAATGGCAGGTAGCTCGCGCCTGTTCCTTGCAGATCGCTTGACACTCATATACCGTCTATCCCGTCCTTTCCTTGACAGAACATTGGAGGCGCCATTCTGTTCAGTTGGCCGTAGAATCAGATAATCGGATAATCTGCCTGTAGTTGCTTACACATAATCCCCCATTGATGGCATGTTCATTTGCATCCATTATCAGCAGCACCCTGTCACCTGCTGTTCTCCATCTTCTCAATAGACCAAGTAGATCCTCTCTGAACCTTGTTTTTTGATTTGTTTTCAAATCGTGCATCTGGATATATTGGGCGCTTTGCTGGTAATACAGTGAGGACCCACATTCTTTGTTGCCACACGGAGCATATGCAGTAATGACATAAGTCCAATGCCCTGGTTCACCCTCCAGGAGATACCACAACCAGCGCCCTAAGCCACTATAATTGTGCCCAGAGTCCTTGATATAGGATGCAAGGAGGTCCTTTATAATTCCTGCTGTCCTTCTTCATTGAGAATTGCCAATTTGTTCCCCATTCTTCGACCTTGCTTTGAGAGGATGCTGCTCTTATAGGCTCTGCCCCTTTTTGCACAAGCGATGTGATTGTTTGCCTTGGCTTGAAATTCATCCAGTTAATACAGACTTCTTGCAACCCCATAGTATAAATTTTGCACTTTTCGAAGATGAATTTGAGTCGTTCAATCTTGGAATTGGTATTTCTTCAGAATGACATCCTGTTTAAATTTGCGCCGAAGAACCGGCATACATCGTCATATTTCTGCTCTACCCGTAGGGTTCCATGCTACATACTTTGTTCTGTCAGCTTCTACCTACGTCTCCTCTGCTGTCTTCATCTCCACATCCTTTAGGGAAACCCCTCTATAATTTTTGTTGCATTTATCCATGAGCTCGATGGCATCATTGAACAAGAATTTATTATAATTGTTATTTGCTCCCTTTGATATCAATCTTTTCCCCTTCTTCCGGTTTCTGCTCCCTTCCTCCCTCTCTTTTCAGTTGTTTTATTCAAACTCAACTATTGTGCCGGATCCATACCCGTTATGTTTTTTGGCTCACGCTGTCCCGTTGGATTGTGGGATCACGCTGCCCTCCACCGTTCATGTACCCTTCTCCCTCATATTGACTGGGGACAAGGGTGCCCCATTTTAATACTCACCATTGGCCGTAGGGTCAGCAGCGTTCATTCCACCATTGGTGGCGGCGACTGCGCTGGCAGTAGAAGAATTATTACTATTATTATTTCCCTCTTTTTGCCCTTCACTACTCTCTGCCTCATCTTCCTCCATGGTGATGCCTTCCCCTCGAGAGGGAATGGATTCTGCCGGAGACGTCATGGCAGCGTGATTTTGAAGCCGTAGTCATATGCCTTTAGGCATGGGACATACACCACTCCAGGTGGAGGGGGCGGTTGGTGAGGAGGATATGAAGTGCTGAGTTGTTTCCAAAACTGGTCCATTACACGGGGGTGTTTGCGGTGTTTGTCCAAAGCAGAGTGATTGGCATGGAGGGGTGAGTAGGATGGGTAATCCGCGTGGCGGTTGATTGGTTGTTTTTGGCTTGTGAGCTAAGTTGTGGTGCAGCGGTGGTACCATTTTGTGAGGGTTGATAAGGCAGTAGGGGGGTTGTGGAGAGAGAGTCCATTCATACATTTTATAAATTTTGATGTCATGGTTGGCATTATTAAATTTACCAGTTAAAGTTCATGGTTGGTGTCGAAATTTTCCTTTGCAAAAAAAGAGGATATCCCTAGAGTTCTGTTAAGCTGTGACTAACCCCCTACTGACTGCACGTTGGATCTTTTATTTGAACTTTCCTATCATGGATCGATATGACACATCAATCATGAAGGTACAATGGTCCCCTGGGTTCCCCTAGAATGATAGTCTGCTGCAGAAATTTACAATTTCAATGTTCTTGGTCCTGAAGCCACACCATCGAGTAGAGCACTGGTACTGCCACCTATGGGCGTGTTAGGAGATGCCCTGTCCCAGTGCTTGTGCGTAAACTCCACGCCAATGCTTTGTACATATCACATTTGGTCATGTAATCATTCAAATTGCCAATGAGAATGAGTTCTCTGTTCTTGATTCATCTCTTGCATTGGGCTGGGAAACCTTGCAGCATCAGTTCTCTTTGTGTGTAGTACAGTGCCTTGGTATGTATGAGCATTGAGTCCCGTTGACTTGCTCTTGAACAGCTGATAAAAGCCCACCACTCTGCATTTGTGGGTCAGATTCACGTAAAATATCAGACCCACCTACCCAATCCACGAAAACCTCTGACCTGATCCCTTGCATATTACAGCACCTTATTGTGGCATAAAATCCTGTACCGTCTTATCGATGATGTGATATTGTTGGTGTGTGGATGTTGTGAGCCATTGTTGATCTCGTTTCTCTAATATCATCTCCTTCTCTTAACCATGAAGCTAGGTCCATTGATGAATTGGCCATAGAAATTTGTAGTCCAATTTGTTGGACACATTGATGTCCACTTGAAACCTCCTGTTTAGATCATTAATTGCTCCCACCTTCACTTCTCTTACTTACTTCCCTGAGTAGATATTTAGTTGGCTGATATGATTTGTGTCCAACCATCCTTCTTTTCCTTGAGATATAGCCTATTCTGGGTAAATTACACTTTTCAAAATTTTGTTCTAATTTCTTCGCTTCCTTCGAAATAACTTCCGTGTTCAGATCCTCCTCCACTCTCTCACCCTATCAGTCCTTTACAATTACAATGGACTTGATCTCTGCCTCTGTCAACATACCCTTCTTCTGCTGAGCTAACCTTCTCTCCATTATCTTTTTGATGCTGTCATATGATAATAATAATGAAACTGAAATCTTATAGTTGATATCATTTGCTATGTTAGCTCAGCATTTCGGACATGGCACTACAAACATCTCATGAGAATGCTCTGGTATTTCAACCATTCCCTGATGAACCAATATGGTACCAACACATAACCGGCGGAGCAGCAAGCTACAGACCCAGATTCAACTCACTGGATAACATGTCCTTTGTGTTTCTAGGACAGCGGTTACCAGTCTAGACACAAAGAATGATGCGTAGCGCCATTCTTGATACATTGTTTGATTATTTGGTTGTTCCCTGTCGTCTGTGTAGCGGTCAGGGGATGGCAACAATGGAGGTCTGGATTTGATTGATTGGTTGATTGATATTGATTGATTGATCAATTGAAGGTTAGTCCTGAGTTGGTGTGGCTCTACCACTACCAAGGCGATGGTTTTTTCACCAAAAGCCAGGGTCATTGTCTCCCCCCAGTCCACATGTTGGATGTTAATGGCTTCTACTGTTCCATAGTAAGCGCATGGTGAACATTGTCATTTGACAGTAGCATGTGGTGTGGGATAGATGAGGCCCAGAGCAGATCAGGTCACCGTTAAAGTTTAGACCCCTCCGCAATATGGAATTTGTATAGCGGGATGGCGCCGCTGGTGACTTGGTGATCTTGATTTATTGTTGCCTTTTGTTTTTGTGGACACTGCTGCCATAGCCATAGTGTAAATAGTGGGTTGATATCCTCCACCCCCCAGAGGTCGCTTCTCAGCATGCTCTCTGAGTTTGTGGCACTTGATGTACAATTTGTATTGCGGATTGATGCCGCTGATGAGTTGGCTAGTTTTCTCCCTCTAGAGATTGCTTAACAGGACTCCGGGTATGGTCGCATATATGCGACCACTTCTCCACTAGGTCCGCACTAGGTAGCATTACTTTGTGGTGCATGGGAGTTAAAACAAGATTTTTATACCAGATTGTAGCTGTTTGAAGTGCGCGTGGATAATACACAGTGGTTACACGTTGTCCTTGCGATCCCTCTCACACTGCAATTGCTAGCTTCGTACTACAGCGCGAGTTCGATCCTCGCGAGTTCGGCCCTCGATCATTTTCTACCTGCAAGTACCAATTCCTACCTACGATGGTATTCTTAGGCCGCTCGGGCAAAATATCTATTAGTTTGTTATACCCGGAGTGCTGTTAACAGTATGCTCTCTGAGTTCATTGGTGTTGTCATCAGCCTCCAACTCCGATCACCACTTGGTGTTCAATTTCTATTGCGGGTCGATGCCGCTGAGTAAGTTGCACAGCTGCCTGCTAGAGGTGGGGATCAACAGCCCACCAAATTTTGGGATTTACGATCGATCTCGTATTGCTTTCTTTCGATTTTTATAGCAAAACGGAGCTGCTGATGGAATAACAATGGCGTGAATCACTGTTTGTCATCGTCAATCATGGTTCTCACCAAAATGTCTGCAGTTGTTTGAAGTGGAGTGCCGCCGCTGGCGATGATGGTGACGTATGACCGCTTCAAATTTCTCATGCTCCGTCTCTCGAATTTATAATGTGGATTATGGCCGCGTCAAATTTATAATTCGGATTAGAGCCGCTTCAAATGCATGATGCGGATTGGGGCCGCTTCAAATGTATAATGCGGATTGGGGCCGCTTCAAATTTATAATGCTCCGTCGGGTTGGGGCTGCGCCAATTTTTTAATGCAGATTGGGGCTGCTTCCTCTTTGGTATGTTCTTGCTTGTTGTTGGAGATGAGATGGTGATGATTGCTTGAGCGTTGGTGGAGGGTGGCAATTGTAGCAGCAGGCCGTTGTGACGCGTTGGTCTGTTCCAGGGAGGCTGTAGTGCCCCGATTTCCTCCAGTATTCCCGTGGCAAATTTCTCCTGCTCATTAAAATAATATTGTCCGTGATTACTATGGTTGTAGTAGGCTGGGGTGCCCCACTGAAGGGGGGTTGTTTCGGACACCATGGTCCACCTGACTACCACATTCGAGTCTATTCGAGTGTTACCTACGTACGGAAAGTGTCTCACAAACAGGAGTTGTTTATACGTCTCTACCTTGAATGAACATGAGGGGTGGACTCCAGAAACAACACTGTCAGATATTATATTCTCTGCGCAGCAATTACTTTGTCATCCCAATCCAATGTCGCCTGCCGAAAGTGAAGCATACAAAATGCATGTTCATAGTTCTCAAAGGAATTCTCAGATTATTCTGACAAAGAAGATACTACTGAAAAGTCAGAGAGATTGGTTGAAAACAAGAAATCTGGAGACCGACCTCAGCCTCCACCATGTCAAAGAGATGCTAATGGCAACCTTCAGAAAGAGCAAATCTCAGTGAATTATCTAGATGGCGAGTCCACAGGTTTTGGGCTGGCAACAAATGACAAGAGAATAACAAGATTTCTATTACGAAGTGGCTATGGTACTTTTAGAAATGTCTAACCAGATGCTTAAGATAAAATGTTGTTTATTCGTTAAATTTTCTCCTTTTCGGTGCCACTTTCCGTTACAGCCTCGCCCCCTACCACTCCCCCAAAGTCCAAGAAGGCATTTGTTGCAGCTGCCACTAATATCATAGACGCACCTACCAATCCGAACCCTCCCAGTGTCTCTCCTAACAAGATGTTGGCAAATATTGCACCATAGACAGGATCCATAGCATAGATGACTGAAGCACGCTCTGCCGAGACATCTTTCTGGGCTTTTGATTGAAGAAAGTTGGCCAAGGCAGTGGTAACACCAGATAGATATATGAGAGCCAGGGGGTGTGCCATTATTGTAGAAACAGTTTGTTGTGATGTTTGCTGTATTGCGTGGACAAGTGCAGAAGTAGCATCTGCATTGGCTTCTGCACTACTCAGTGCATTCCACGAGGTGCCCATTGTCCAAATAAGAGATAACACCGCCACAGTCCATAAAGTTGCTGCATTCAGTTCTGATGACTTTGGAACAGCCTTGGACGCAGCTTCCATGCGCAAAATAAACAAGGCTGACACAGCAGCTGCTGCTATACACCACAAATCACCAACAGTAAATGCCATACCTAACCCTTGCCCAGTGCTGCCTGCTACATTTGCATTGTCAAATGCAAGTAAAGCTGTACCACCAAAAGCCACAAGAGCCGAGATCCAGGTGCTGCGCTTTATTTGTTTGTCAAAGAGGAAATATGAAAAGAATGGTACAAACTTGACGTTCAAATACAACAGGAAACCAGAACGTGATGCAGTTGTAGTCTCTAATCCAATGGCCTGAAACGCATAGCCGAGGAACATGTAGAGACCTAGCTCTGCCCCAAATTTCCAGGCAAGCCTAATGGATTCTCTATCATCAATTGACTTTGTTTGTGGATGAGTGATTGATGTTCTGCCTTCTCCTGGGCCTTTTTTAGATTGATCTCGTTGTGATTGCTTGTGCTCTTTGTTGTCCATACCACCTACAAGGTTTTCTTTTGCATTATCCACATTCGAACGCAATCCTGGAGTAAATGGTGACGCCAACAGTGCTGCCAATCCAAATCTAGCCAGTGTAAAATATGCAGCTGTGCTATCCCCATCGGCACTGCCTCCACTAGCAACACCGTTTTGTACAGTGCTCAAATTAATTCCCATATTCTCCATCCATTTGAACAAACCAGCTCCTAAACCAATGGCACTCGCACTGTCATCTACAACAGTTTTTATTACGGCATGTTGTGTCCCCCAGATGACTGCAACCAAATTTAAAAGTACTATTGATTGGATAGGTATTCCCCAAAGCTGGACAGAAGTAGTCGATGACTCTTGAGTAGCCATCGTTACCTTGTCGTCAACAGTGCTGCCCGAACCCTCTTCCATTAGATGAAAAGAAGAGTCAATCTCTAAATCATCGATTCCCTCTTCGATGTCAAGATCCAATACATCCTCAGCGTAGGATGACTTCTCTTTTGAGTGTGAGTGCAAAACTGTTTTTGCTGCCCGATTAGATTGAGAACGTTTTCGTCTCCATGGATAATTATTTGTTATTTTCGATGATGATGCAGACATTTCAAGTTGTCGCCGCTGCCGCCGCTTTCCATTGCTACTATAATTGAAGTCGCATGACTTCGGTTGTAATTGCGATTCATGGGAAGAGTACGGGGACGAAACTACGTGGTTTAGACTATTAGCAGAGCCGCGCATCCGCAATTGAGCCGATGGAACTAATGCGGCTGTCATCTTAAATTTTGGTAAGGCACCTTGAGCGACGGTCGTCAGAATCGAATACAGGAGCGGGATAAAAATCACGGACGCCTTCATCTCGAAGCGAAGCAGTCTCGGGGTCTCGAGGACTATGGTACTAGCGTTGTTGTTTTGTTCTTGTTCTTGTTGTCGTTGTCGTTGGTCGTTGTTGTTGTCGTGCAAAAAATTGAGC
>JAZGVS010001223.1:0-10328 GCA_037356235.1 Bacterosira constricta
GTGTAATAGTATTATTGTTGTTCTTCATTGTCTATCATACGAGAAGGTGCAAGCAGTGCAAGATCATGATCTCTCATCTTCAATCATGACTCATGACTCATGATAGTTATGTACATAAAATGATTGGATTCCTACGTAGGGGAAGCCTCAAAATAGCCGGCTGGATTTTGTGGGGGAGCTCTCAGGACCCCTGGACCCTCGACAAGGTATGTTCCAGTATTATCCTAATGCATGTCCCCTCACTGATTGTCCAGTTTGGTATTACCATAAGGTGTGTAAGTACAGCACCTTGGGTATTTTTGACGTACGTAGGCAACGTAGTTTTAGTACGCAAACAGGTTGCGCCAGGCGACATGGCGTGCGTACACCGATCGTTGCTTATCTATCATTCCAAAGATAACAGTACCAGACTGAAAACGCGAGTGAAAACTTCTTCGACCGGCCAGCAGCAGGCCACGAATCAAACTCTCTCAAACAAGCGTAATCGAATCATAATTTTCTATCGGCATCCCAAGCGCAGCCATCCAAGCACTCTTCCTTCATCACCTATAAAATCAAAGTGAGTATGCGTGTGCATGAATGTTTTGTTCATTGGTGTAGCTTTCTTGTGTGGGCGGAGCGGAGAGCATTCGTCGGGTGGTGCAGTCATCGGTGTGGTGCTCAATCGCGCTGGGACGGTTGTTCTTTTGATAGTGTCTCGGTGCACGACTTGGATTCGGTTGGATCATTTGCTGTTCATGGTGTGGTACTACGGCACGTCACTATAGCGATCCCTCAACACATCGGTTGCGAAGAAGTGATACCAGTGCCGCTGATAGGAGTCGTTTGGTTCTGGTTCCGATGCCAGAGAGGCATTGTTCTTAGTGTCGCCTCCCATCTCATGCGCGATTAAATCATTTACACACTAACCGCCGTGACTACAACTTTCTCTCATATTCAACCTTAATCTCGTGCGCAGACCTATCATCTCAACAAAATGAGTCATGCTTTCAATTTGATTATTGTGGGCCAATGTGGATGCGGCAAGACGTCATACGCAACAAAGATCGAGAACGGGACCTTTTCCGAAAAGTATGTTGCCACCATAGGATACGACAAATTCAAAGTGACATTCAAAACCAACAGGGGCGAGGAGTTGACATTTAATGGGTATGACCTCGACGGTCAGTCAAATCATTCAGGGGTGACTGATATCTTTAAGCGCCAGGACTGCGCTCTCGTTTTTTACGATCTGTCGGGTCTCAGCGTGAGTTAAAAATGGTCATTGATTTCTTTTTCGACAGGCATCCACTTATTGGATACCATTTGTTTGACGAACTTCACAGACGTTCAAGGCTGTTAATATTTGGCACGGAATGGTAAAAACAGAGGTAGGAAAAGACATTCCAATGGTGTTTGTTGGGAACAAGCTTGACCTCTCTGAAGAGGATCGTCGAGTTAAATCCAAACATATCGAGGCCTTCAAGGGGAATCGCGTTATGTATGATGGTGCAATCAAGGTCAAGCCCGACACGGGCAAGAAGGATTATATGCTGGTTGACCACGTTCACGTTTCGGCCAAGACTGAAGAGAACATCAAGAAGCCCCTTCTTCAACTTGCGAGGGCATTGAGAAGTGACGAAGGGCTTGAGTTCATCTGAATCGAGGGAACAGGAAAGAGGGGGGGGCTGGTCAAGATTTACGGCTTCGGGTCAGGATAGAGCAATCGCTAGAAAGAAGAGCAAAATGGTTGTGAATAAAATCTTATTAAACCGTGAATGATTAGCTGTACGTTACGACCATTCACGCATATGCATGTCGTGTAGTCGTCTACATCGTCTTCCTCTTGTTTTTGATGTGCTATTCACATGTAGTCCTTGATCTGGAGGAATGCTTTCAAGCCGCAGCTTCTCATATATCTGCTGGTGAGGCATCTCTCCAAATATGCACCTCAGCCACAAACAAAATACAACGCCTTGTTTTTATTGGATTGAACATGCATGCAATCTTGAATGGTATTTTTGACATGAAAGTCGATTAACAGACTAGGGTCTTGGAGAAGCTCTTACTTCTCCATGATCATTCATACTTGAATACTATATGATTCGTGTAGTCACATGATCAAAAAGCTGATGGAAGAATTATTTTCGAGCAATTCTCGTGAGACATCACAGTCGTCACTGATTGCAATCTGGACTTCTAATCAAATATTTTGCATTTCTGTTCGGACGGCTCGTTTTATCAGTCGATTCAAGAAAAATAATGGCAGGCACAATGTATGGCACTAGCTAGTTGTTTCGAATCACGAAGGAGCTACCCGAAACAAATAAATACCAGTTGTCGTTATTTGTTTTCGTTTTGGTCTCTTGGTGAAAAAGTGCGATCAATCATTGCCTGTTGTTCGTTTACGACTAGTAGATGAATTTGAGTACATCCTCATATGATAGAAAATCTTTCCCGAGAAGATCTTGGGCTCTATTTTGTAGCGAGCTTGGCTCTGCGATATTATATAGAACTTAATATGCATGCGATCTGAAATATCTGCAACATCTCAGCAAGTTGTTCTTTTGCTCAGACCCAGCCTCTGAGACCCAGTGTATATAAATGGCTCGGAATGCCACAGGAAAAATTAGAGAGTATCTGGAATGCACAGACAATTGGAAAAGAAAAGGCTCAAGGACAGTTCAAAATATCAAGCGATGGTATGTAAAAAGTGTCAAGCATTGTGCTCGTACCCTACAATATAATGCAGGGGATATATAGAGTAAAATCCCAAAGAGAAGAAGTCTACCAACAGAAAGGCTGCTATGCCCTGCCATTTGGTCCAAGAACTGATACAAATTTGCAATACTCAATGTCATCCATTGCATGTAAAGATCCAAACAAGGTTTTCAATCGCTCTTCTCCAAGGCCAGTAAGACTGCTCAAAATATCATATGACAAGTTGCGGAATGAATGCTTTCGGAATTATGTGAACATCAGGGCAACGTATGAAACATTCATCACTGACGCTGATTGTGTGCACGATGCAGGATTGCGATTTAAGAATGCGAGCGACCCTCTCGTATTGCTCGAGTGCTATCAATCTTCTCTCAGATGCCCCGAAGTTCACACCCAAGGCTTGAAGCAGAGATGAACCTATGGCTTGAAGCTAGCATACTACAAAAGAAAAGAAAAGAAAAGTGCCCATTGGAAGGGAAGTTTGGATTTGGCTGAGAAAACCGTTCTTGGAAGAAGGATTGTTATATTTTACATGAGGACTTCTACATGAACAAACACAGAAATAAAAATAAGGAATGCCTTTCATTCAGCAACGCTTGACCACTGACCACGTGAAGGTCTCGAACATGGAATCTTGTAACATTGGTTGAAAACGGAGGATCTATTAGCATACGACAGGGTGGAAGATGTCAGCCGATGCGACCCTCGTGGATAGGGCTGACATTAATTGGAACCTCAAGCTAGATGGGGGGTGCACAAATGCAATACGGGATTGATGCCATTGAACAGAGCCTACGATTACAACTAGGACAGGAAAGCGCATGCTTTCTTCCAAATGACATTACGCCGGATAATCTGCCAGGCTACGGCAGGCTAAAATGAAGCAGTACGATAAAACAATCGTGGGAGACAGTGTCAAGTTCTGAATCTGCATCGATGTTGGGACGAATGCCAAATTCATAGTTTGATACCTTGAAGAATAGAACGGCACGGGAGGGTAAGATGAAGTGCATGAGATTGTATATTTGCTTTTACTTTAATTACATGCATTTTCCACCCTTGCGTTATGATATTGATGAGCCGTAGTCTCTGGAAGACCAGAAGATAACAAAGGCACCTTGATATCGCATACACCTTACTATTTTCCGTTGTGGTGAAGACATAATTCCTTTCTCTTTTGAAGCGCCTGCTTACATTTTGCGCACGGATAGCCCTTACTATTGTTCGGAATGAGAGTCCTTCCGAGAACCTCAATATCCACGAAAGAATTTTTGATTTTCTCCACCTCTTTAATCAGCACTTTGTCAAACCACAACACTTTCTTGAATGGCATTTTATCCCCAAGCTTGCCTTCTTCCATTGACCACATGTCGTCTTTATAAATTTCCTTCAGCCCCCCAATGTCATTGTCGTTCAGATGAAGTTGCTCAAAGCATACTTGTGACAATGGCCCGCTAAGACGGGAGCATGCAAGGATCATGATCATGGGGACATTCATTTTTTTGAACGCAATAGCTTCAAAAGAAAGATGAGAGGCACCAATATCGACACGACACTCCGTAAGCCATTTTCCCTTATCAACAAATTCACAATTTTTGAATGACACCATGTACTGGATCCTGGCCAACATTCTGCACTGTTCCATATTGAACCTGATGTTGGTAAATGAGAATTTGCATCCTTTTGTCTGATCTTGAGAAAAGGCGTTTAGGCTTTCACCAGCGACATTCCAGTGCACGACACGGTCCTCAACTTGGTATGGAGTGATACGAATGCTCTGAATGTTTGGCACTGACGTCATACCTTCCAGAATCGCCCCATCTGGAATACGGTTCGGACAGTATCAGCATTAGAAGTGTGTGATGAAAAACGTTCAATTCTTGAAAAAAGAGAACTTACAAAATGCTCCGCCCCCTTGCTCCGTTTCTGCCAACAATTGAAGTTCAACCTCGAATCTCTCATCGTTGCTTCCCTTGATATCGAGAAGTATTCGCCACTGGTATGGGAGAAAGAGTGCTCGCATGAGATCATCAAATGCAAGGTTATCAGAAATATACGTATCATTTTTGACGTCGTTCCTTTCAAACCATGCCAAAGAGGACAAATCCCCGCCAAGACAGAGGACTCTACCTTCAAGGGAATCCATGCTACCTGCTGAAAGAGAATCAAAAATAATCTTTGTGGCTTCGGGGGACGTTTTGGCATTAAAGAGTTCTGGGTATTTGACGTCGCCATCTTCGAGATGTCCTTCTGTGATATCATAGCATAACTTCCAATGTGTTTTATCAGATAGAATAAAGGTATTGATTTTCATAATTCGTTCCTCCGCTGAACGAAAATGATCGTACAAAGTGGGCAGGGCCGAGGACATGGGATTGGTACCGAGAACTTGGCCGCTACCAGGGGCGTCAAAGTTTGGTTGTGAGGTAGTACTAGCGGCAAGAGGGCTATCATGGCCAGTCTTATCGTTGCGCCATGCGTCCATAATGTTGCCATTATTGCGGTCACTGGGGCTCTGTAAGAAGACCAAGAACATCAAGGATATGTGCGATATGTTAGAGGTGAAAATGGGCATGTAGTTTTTCGATGGCAATTTCAAACTAATCCAAGGATTGGAAAGATACAACTTACCTGTCCATCACGGGAAAAGGTAGCATTATGAGAACGTGGGCCTTTGCGACTACTAGAAATGGTGTGAATTTCATTGACCTTTCCTTCCACGTTCCCGACCATTCCTTCCATGTTATTCACTTTGCCCAAGATCTCATTGGAACGATCCATGCGTTCGGCATTTCTTTCCGCTTTTGTGCGGCCAATTCATCCTTCTCTTTCCGCTCTTGTCTGACCAATTCATCCTTCTCTTTCTGGCAAAGAGCGTCGCGATCGGCATTTTGTTGCCGCTCTTGTGCGAGTGCAGCATCCTTGCGATTCATGAATTCCAAGATAATGGCGGTAGGGGTAGCATGCGAGGCGTTGTTGGGATGTTGCGCCATGATCCCACCCTGCTGATATAATGCCATTGCTTGATGTGGTGGCACCATTCCCATTACTCCCCATCCGTTCACTCCCGTGGAATTTGGATTGCCGTTTCCCATCAAATTGGCATTGAAAGGCATTGGTCCGCCGCTGGTGCGAGTCAATGTCATCACCTGCGTTCCACTGAGATCCATCTTCCTTCCTCTTGAGCCCATTGACATATCGCATGCTTGAACAAATATCATCGAGGGTGATTTTTTTGAGCTTGGAATACGCGAAAGCCTGCAGAATTGCGGCTGTGCATCTATCAGCAAATTCCCACACGGTGATTCCCAAGGGTTCGGCGCCATCTCTGCATATCCGTTCAACAAGAAGCGTTCTTTCACAAGGTTTGGGCATGCTTGTTGTTTTGTTTTGAGCGCCCACTATGCGGCTGTGTCTATTGTTGTTGATTTATGAAAGTCGTTGGCCAGTGCCTTGCACCAACTTCACTTCAAGTTTTATGCCAGTAATTATCGAAAATGTTGCTAGAAAGTAGGTTTGTCAAGCATGACAATATTCACTTATGCCAACGTATCTACCACAGATAGCCAAGTGTGGTATCAGCGTAGCATCTCTATTGTGAAACTAGACAGCACAATAAATCTTTGTATTGTCATCTTGTGCACGAGATGCAGCAGGTTAGAATCTGACAGGCCCTACTCCTCCCGATGATCATGTCGAATCCGGTGCATTTTACTTCTTGCTTGGGAGGTATTTTCCTGGATTCATAATTCCATGTGGATCAAACACTGTCTTCATTTGTGACATGACATCCAACACACACCCATCCTTGATTTTTCCCAAATATTCGTTTTTCGATTGACCAAGTCCGTGTTCAGCGCTGATCGAGCCTCTCCTTTTCAACACCGAGTCATACACTATCGTTTCAATGTGCTTTGCAAGAGCATTATCTTTTTCGTATCGTCCAGAGTGACAATGTTGATATGTGCATTTCCGTCAGCAACGTGTCCCCATACGCACACTATTATGTCAGAAGGAATAGTCGACACCTTCGATAAATTCCTCTCCACCTCCCGAGCAACATCAAGGTACTCCTCAATGGGGACTGAGACATCGAATTTGTAAACAAATCCCGCTCTTGCTGCACTTGGATTGCATGACTCGCGTATGCTCCACATCTCCCCCACTTTTTTTGTGGAATCTTGTGCCAGGAATCCATTGTGGATTGTATCAGATTCAAATAAACGAGTCAAGAAAGAGTCCATTTTAGATGTGTCATGTTCCGAGTTGGATCCCTGTGTTTCTACCAGCAGAAATAATGGCCTAGGTGATTCCGATTGTTGTGTAGAAGGATCCAATTGAAGCATGTCTTGTAGGAGACGAGAACCGCCATCATTGCCACCAAATCCATGTTCTTGAACCAATTGTAGCGTGTTATAATCCATCAATTCGAATGCTGATAAAATTTCACCCAGCTCCTCTTTTGCAGTCTGCAATACCTTCAACACATGCGTGTATGAGTCACAAACCAAAATTGTAGCATTCTTTGACGTGGGAAGGGCAGGACATGCAATGGCCACTTTTGTGACAATACCTAAAGTGCCTTCCGCACCAATAAAGAGATGTTTAAGATCGTATCCGGTATTGTCTTTGCGATGGGTGCCACCCCTTTTTCTTTCTTCTGTTGCCATTCCATCATCATGATTGTTGTTTTCTATGTTCAAATGCATCACCCTCCCATCCGGCAGTACCACCTCCAATCCCATCACTGTTCCATGCAATCCACCAAACCGAAAGAAATATTGCCCACCTGCGTTAGTGCTTACGTTGCCCCCAATCTGGCAGGTGCCCCTCGATCCAATATCCAGAGGGAAAAGATGGCCGCATTCATTGGCATAGTCGTGCAAATTTTGAAGAATTGCTCCTGCATCACACGTGAGTATACCACTATGCTCGTTCATGTCGTGGATACCTCCGATGTGTTGTTCGGTCGCAAGACGAGGGGTGATGATCCATGATAGTGATTTGTCCAATCTTGATTGTAGCGCGCTAGTTCTTGTGATGCATCATCTCGATCTTTCGTTGAATCTTCTGGAGGATGAGACAGTTGCGTTGTTGTTGATGTTTTTGTTGCTTCGGGCAAAGTAGTGAGTATGCTTCGGTCAGGTCGAGAAAGGATGGATCGGAAGTAGCTGAGGTCGTTGGATGATGGACTTCTTAGCTCTTTTGAATTGCTACTGTGTTGATGCCGGCGGGATATTACATCATGATCATGAGGTGCTAGCAGTGATGGTCCTAACCATGGAAGACGGTATACATGCCAACTTCTAACTCTTTCAGCTTGATGAATATTAATTTGATTGCCTCTACCCAGTCGCCGCAGGAATGTCAATGATCGCATTGTGAAAACCTGTTTTGGGATGTTGAGAGAGGATATTGAAGATTAGATATTGCAATGGCAATGGCAATGGAATCGAAATCGGCATCGGCAACAACCAACACCAACAACAACCTGTTTGAGCAACAACAAACAACAAGGCGCAGCTAGCAGGATGAACCGATGAACCTGTAAAAAGCCTGGAACCTGGGGCAGCGATCGCCAACTGTACCAACCACCCCATTACAACACACTGTGGTAGCGTCATTTTGGCGAGTACCGACTATACCGAGCGTTTAAAGGGGTTCCATAGCTGTTGGGACTTAGGCCATCAATATTTTGATTTTGGGACCTCTCCTCTAGAGAATGAACCTCACACAGCCTCACACCTTGTCTAAGCACTATAAGCAAGGCAACAACTATTCCAGCCAGGGTTATAAAAGGTGATTGATGGCATCACAGGTCTACCCTCTCTGTATCTCTGGTCCCACTGCTATGTAAGAGTATCTTATCAAATATTGTCTAGTAGGCACACGGTTCTACGTTATTGCCGTGTTTTGCACAGAAAGGTGGCCGTAGGGAGTACAGAATAATCATACAGCACCAGGGATGCGGTAAATTCAACTCACTGGAAAATCGAGAATCGAAGGAGGTTGGGAGTATATATTATGAAGGTGCAACCACTACTTACACATTTCTTTGCAGTTACAGAGTACCAAATGTAGTACCTCCTAGTCTGGCTTCTGACGTTGTGTCCCACAATGGTCAAGAGAGAGAGATACAAGAGAAAGAGAAAGATGAGCGCGTGAAGGTGTGGAGTTATAGATCCCAATCAATCTGGATGCTCTCAAGAGACAAGAGAGTGGCTTGTAGCCCAGTGACAATGTTATCTAGAGGAGCGTTGAGTGCGGTGGAGTGCAGTGCTGGTGCGGTGCGACTTGACCTGGTCTGCAGCACAACAGGATGTGCTCAATGTGACTTGGTTAGCAAAAGTTGATGCTCATTGTCCAACTTTATATGCTGATTGCATTGCGTATATGTATATGATTATATGTATAGCCAATAAGACTGGTTGCTTTCCAAGGCTATCCTTTTCTCCAACGACAAGAAATCGATTTTGAGGAGGTAATAGCTGGTGCTGTTGGCTGGAAGCTCTGCTGGATCAAGCAGAGAAAGACTGTCCATTTTTGTTAGGCAGAGATAGCCTTGAGTATTGTTGTGGAGTGATATGTTTCAACAGAATACCCATTGCTCATGAGATGTTTGTAGAATTTGGTAGACTACTTGTTTTGCCCAGCCAAACATGGTTATGTGGGACGGTGACATAAGAGGGTTGCCCATTGCAGTCAGATGATTTTCTTTGATAAATCACCGTCCATAAATGAAGATCATGGGATAAGATCTTGGCTCTGGGAGACACTTTGCATTTTCTTAGATATATTACTGAAATCAGACAAGCATCCCGTGCCACGAAGTTTGGTGTAACATGGTAGCCAATAAGCAAAGTCATTATGTGTGTAACTATCATTTAGACACTTCTGTAGATCATCCGCCATGCTGTGCAGGAGGTGAGCCGTGTCTATATATCAGGTCAGAGGTTGAGATATGAAGGAGCTCATTCAGGTTGTTTCCAGTCTGGGCACAGAGGCCGCTGGATCACAATTCGCCACCCAGTTCTTGTAAAGCAGAAAAGCCTGAGTACTGTTTCACCAGCCATTGTTTGTACATTTGCATTTTTCAATTTTTTATCAAGGGCCTGCCAGTCCACAGCATGAAAGGCAGCTTTTGATTGTTGTAGTCATAGTCATAGGCTTCCCTCTGAATGTTAATGGTGTTTCTCATTCTTGTTCCAGATTCCAATAGGAGTAGTATAAAACCACTCCAAATCCTTGTAGCCTAACACAAAGTTCACATCAGTGGCCACATCAATTATTGTTCTAATACATAATACAATGACCGCGTTGATTTCACATGGAAAGCAAANAAGCATGGCTACATTTAGGTTGGTGTGAAGTAGGCTCTGTATAACAGCTGATTTGGCAAAAGTATCACAAATATAGGGGGTTAAAATAAAATTATTAACATTACGTCTGCATGACACTTTATGCAAGTGAAAACTACTGATCGCCCGGTTGGGACATAAGCCCTAACAATTAACAAAAGTTATTTTTGAGTGGGTAACAAGCCTGATGCCTAGCCACTCTCAACCAGTGAGAGATCAATAAAGGAGTCTAAAATTGATCCATTTGATTGCATCTCTGGGATAAAATCC
>JAZGVS010001225.1:0-10375 GCA_037356235.1 Bacterosira constricta
CCAAAAAACTGTGGCCGAGTCCCCCCAAAAGTGGATGACCTGGGATGACAATGGCAGCCCATCAGGTGAGAGCATGTGGCAAAGTCCAAGGGTCGAGGGGTAAGGTCTAAGGGGTGGGTTGGTTAATGATAGGTTATATGGTAGCTTTAGGGAGGATCATGCAAGGCCCAAGAGTTGTAAGGATGAGTCAAGGATTATATGGGCCATTAGTTCATCAACAGTATGTTCAGATGGTTCAAGGATTGTATAGGTTGTGGTTGATAAGACTCTTCTTTGCTTTTTCATTTTTTCTCTGTTTGTTTCCTTCAGACGGGGGCAATTTGATCGTATTTTCAATCAATGACAATGACCCCCCCCCTTGGGACCCCTATTTTCAATGATACGAACCCCAGTGTTAATTTTACTTCACTATTAGCTTCCACTAACAAAATGCATAGGCTCCATCAATGTCACACGCATCATTACGCACGTCACGTGAATCATGGACAACCAGTCACAGGACGTGTCAGTCACACACCATCGACAAATCACTTTGTTATAGTGGAAGCTAGTACTGAGGTAAAAAGTACCGGGGTACGCATTATGGCCCCCTGCCCTCCCTCTGAAGGAACTTATCATTGATTGAAAATATGATTAAGTTGCCTCCGCCTCACGAAGGAGAGTTCACAGACACAGATGCCATAGTTGAATGAAAATTTGAAATAACAATGCGGCCCGACACTGAAAAGGCAATTCTGCCCGATGTTCAGCCAACCATGGGTTTATATCACCAACCGCGCCTGGGCGCAGCTTCCAATGATAGACTATGGTGACTATGGTATCGGAGAAGGAGGGGAAGGGATGAGGAAGAAGCAATGGCAACAACAAAGCAGGTGAAAATGAGAAGCAGTTCTAGTTTTAAAATTCAAACGGTCAGACGTGGGCTAGATATCTTACCAAACGTGCGTGGACTTGGTACCAAATATTTTGGGCGCGCGCCGGCCGGTCACATTCACACAGCAACCAAAAATGCAACAAAAAAATCAATCGTTCCCCTCACACTACCTTACGGAACCCCCGATACCTGGAAGGTGAAGAAAAATGTAAAAATTATGTCATAACTGTGACGTCACGAAAAGTACCTCCTACATACGAAAAATACATTCTACGGAGTAATAATACCTATTCCTATGTTTAATGTTTTGGCGGCAACAGATCTGGCATACCGCCCCGCCCATCAAGCAGCAATCAGAACAATTTTACAAAACATGCCGGCCATGATTGATTATCATGCGACCGACAACGAACCGCCGCCGCATGCAGCCGCCACCCGCTGCCCGGCACGCTGCGACTCATAAGTTCTGGCCCTCCCAATGCGCAAGCACTGCCGCTCGCGTCTCGTCTCTTGTATTCTTACGCTGAGCCACCTTCGTGATGTAGCCAGCCCTCGGCCCAGTGCACGCTTCACGATTCACCTCCGAGATGTATACATCGACGGCAGGTTCCGTATTCTGCTGATGCGCTCGTGCCATGGCGAGCGCTCTCGTCTCTTTGTCTTGCGTTGTTCTGAACTGGACTCTCAACCGATGAGTAATCTGATGCATGTGCTCAACCCAGTCTTCTCTTTTCCACCCCAAGCCACCTGGCAACTTCATTTGCTGTGCAACATGTTTCCACATCAAGTGGACCTTTGGAGTCACACTCAACCCTGCCGCCACATGGGCATTGACAGCAGCAGTAACAAATCTCTTGTACTGCGTAATATCATCGTCCGTTGGGTCAAGTGTGCTAGCATAGGAAAAGGCACCATCCCACAAAACAAACAAATTGGAGAATTGGGCGCAAAAAGCATCAATCTCAGGATGCGTCATTACACAACCTGCCCTCGCATTGGCCTTTAGAATCCCGGCAAAGAGTGAGAAGATGTCACTGGCATTCTCCATCACTTTTTGTATGTCCTTTCCTGTCATTGTACCACCGTGATACGCTTGCACATTGACGCCATACTGGATCTTCAACACTGAAAATAATTGAGCCTCGATACCATCACCCGATTTCTTGTGGGTCGACTTGGATTGATCAATCTTCTCTTTGATCTTCTTGAGGTAAGCAAGTGCACTCTTCAATGGCTTTTCAAAGAGCCTCACTCTCTTCTTCTTCAAAGAGTCATAAATCTTCTGAGAATTAGCTAGAGTCTGATTCACATCATTGATTTTCTTCTGCACATCAGTGAGCTGACCAGTGGATCCTTCTGAGGTTGCTGCTGCTTCAACTGTATCATCACCTCCGGTTCCATCCTCTTCCTCAACATCTTCACCATCAGCAACATCTTCAGCAACAGTTTCTCCAATGACACCATTCTCAATAAATGCCATCACCTCATCTAAGAATAGTTGATTTGGTGAGTCCTCAGCTGTAGAGGCAACTCCACTGACACTACTGAGAATCCCTAATTGTTTCAATGAATCCTTTGCTCTCTTGATTTTGCCTTCCTCACTTTTATATTTCTTTCCTTCTTCACTGGCAGTCCATGCATTACGCTTTGCTCTGATCCTATCAACCTTCATGTCCATTGCTCCAACTGCAAGTCTTGTATCAACCTCTTCGGGAGTGAGGTACTCAATCTTTTCATTGATTATCTCACGGAATTTCTTCATAATATCGTCACCGACACCAATCAAACAATGTAGAAGGGGCACAATAAAATGGTCCATTGGAATGAATGGCCACCATGTCACATTTTTGACACCATTCTTTGGCTTCGTCTTTGGATTCCTCTCCTTTTCTTCAACAAATAATTTACCGAGTCGCTCCATCTCTCGATGAACCCAAGGGTCGCCATCCTTCAACAACTGAGCAAATTCACTCGCAGATAGTTTACAGAGGTGACAATGCTTGCCCGACATACCTTCCTTGCCCAACACCATGCCATAAAATGCGAGATCGCCAACAACATAAAGATTGGCTTTTAGAGAGTTCACTGATGATGAACTGGTGGCTTCTCCAAAAGAACAAACTATCTCATTCTTTTCATTGACGCTAAGGTTCAGATTATTCGTTGCAATACTCTCCATGCCCTTGGTTAACTCATCTCTGATGGTGCGTGTGAGAATATCAGCATTGTCCTTTCGGCAGATTATCTCAGCAACAGAGATTTCAAAAGAAAACGACTCATGTTTTTCCTTTTCGCCATTAGCGTCACTGGCAGTAGCCTCATCAGATAAAATAACAGAAATTCTTGCACCAGCAATAAATGCTCCCTTTCCATGATCACCACCATGTATAACATCAACTCGTACAATGTCATCTGGTGATGTGATGCCATGGCTCTTTAGCTGACGTGATAATTGCACAGCAGCCTCATCAGCCATATTCTTGTACGTGTAATCAATGGTTTCTTTGATGCCATCCTCTGCATAAGGATACTCAATGGACTTCTGTGTTATCTTTGTGTGGCCATCACACAGCATTTGTACTTTGTATTCTGGCTCAAAGAAATTTTTACCAAAGTGATGACGGAGATGCCTCAAAATCTGCCTCCTGTCCTGCCTGCTTGAAATATTACCAGCCTTGAACATGGCAGTCACCTTGACTGCATTCATCTTCTCCGGCAGTACGGCACCTTCCTCCTTTAGGGCCTCTTGGAAGGCTTCACCATAGTGTTTTCTTAAATGCTTGGCAGTTCTCTTGGCACTCTTGAATTTAGTACTGCTGCTGCCATTTATTGCAACGGCCTTGTCAATCCACCCACTCAGTTTAACGAAGGCAGCATCAGAGCTATTGACTGGTATTTTTACTAAAGATTGGGGTTTGCCATTTCTGAAGTCTTTATAGCTCAATACTATTTTATCATCTGCCTTATTTTGTTTGAGCGCAATCAACTGCGTGAGCAACCTGTCCAGATCGTCATCACATTTATCTCCGAGTAGATCGACATCTTCACCAAGAGCCATTTGGACAAGGTGAAATTCTCCTTTTATGCCAGATCCAGAAATGATTGTGGGTTCTGTAGATGTGATATTATGAGCGGTCGTAGTTGGTAGAGAAGCTGATGCGCTAATACGTTGTCTTTTGCTGGGTGATGGAGTGGGCATTGGAGCGTTGGCATCATTGGTGGCACTAGTCGGTGTGTTAGTCGAAGTAGCAACAGTACTCGTACTCTTCTTAGTACTCGTACTCTTCTTAGTACTCGTACTCTTTTTAGTACTCGTACTCTTCTTCTCGTCATCTTTCATTGCGTCATCGTAGACATCACGGTTGTCGATGATGGTATCCGTAATCATACGACGTGAATTGCGAGTGAAACTGCGTTGCATTTTTTGTAGAGAATTGAGAGTGGGAGGGATGGTGTACCCTTTCTTCAGCTGCATGGCAATATTTTTGTGCCATCCGTTGTTTTTTATTCCAATACGAAGTACTGAGTACCGGCTTCTGTCATCTTCACATTGTTTGACCCTTTTGATGGAACTCTCGATGTCGAAATACTTCTCGTTCACCTCAAACAACTCTGCCTTGTTTAGGAGAATATTTAGCATAGTATTCCACTCATTTCGGAGGATCTTCAGCTCCTTATCACCATTGGCATTGATATCATATGCAGCCAAACCGGCAGTGACGAGTAATGCGTAATACTCTGTTTTGTCGTAGAAGCCTAGTCGTCCGCACAGCGAACAATCCTTAGAGGTTTCACCATTGATTGTGAACCAGAAGGAGTCGGCCTGGGCTACGAACAGGAGTAGTACCAATAGTACGTCCCGTGCGCGGGACATGGTGTCGTTGGCTAGCATCTTGTTCTCTGCGTGTCGTTTTTTCACAGGCGACAGAAAAGTGTATGATGCAGATGATATCCAAAAACGACGCGCAAACACCAACTATCTGTGTACTGACTGTTGCCGATCTTGCCGCTATTGAGTGTAATTGATGTCATTATTGAGCGTCGCCATGCCGCGCAGCTAGGTGCACGATGTCAGCCGTTGAGGATTCTTAACGCGTCCGAGGTGTCTCAAATCTGGCTAATTTAATCAGATTCCCTCGACGTAAATTAGTGCTGCTTACCATATTAACCCGAGATAACCTTAAAGGGACTAGAGAACAACAACAACAACAGAACACAACAGATGGTTCGCATGCAGGGGATAGATGGCGATGGCGGCGGAGGAATAAGACTTCTGCCATAGTTTACCTAGCTACATACGTACATTAGGTAACTACATACACGTATAGATACGTAGAGAGTCATTACGACAATACATCTGTTATGGAATCGAAGCAAGAACATAAGTATTTGGACAAGACGCCAACCAAAACGGGTTTGGGCACTATTGGCAAAAATGCCTTAGTTGGACATACAGGTGGCTGTAATAAAATGGACTGAATGTGGAGTCGGATTGGAGTGGTGTGAGAAATAATCCCCCGGTGGGGGGGCTTGCATATTGTACCTAGTGTGGTTGGGATGGTGGATTTGGGAGGGCGTTTCCCCATTTTCCGAGTCTTGCGCGTTTCTTCGGAGGTGGAGAGGTGGAGGGTATGACTGTTATGACTGTTATATGACTGTTGTGGTACCTCCCATAGTTCTAATCTATGGTAGTTCGTATGAATATATGATAGTTGTAATAGTCCGCGAGCTCTTTTTGTTTTAAAGAAACTTCCTTTCGTAACACATATATGTAAGTACCGTTGATACGGGGAAACACATGCACTTTGGGGTCATTTGAATTATAAGGCCCAACAGAGATGCACTTGACCCCAAATGGGAACTCCAGATTTCTGAACAGATCTATCAACCTACCTAGGAGGTGCAAGTAAGACCCTTGTGGAAGCCCTCGGAAGCAGACCCTGGCGAGGTTGGATCTAGATTAGATAAAAATACATAACGGTGCTAACACGAATAGTTCTAAGAGATCATTGAAGGTCGATTTGTGCATTTGTGACTACCACTCTTGACATTTAAGACAGAGAGTTCAGACATCCATCCATCTTTCTCCAAGGCCCTGCATGACCATGACCTTTTTTACGATCAGTACTTACTTGCCCTGTACTGTACCTTTCCCCTCTCTAGCCAGCCCATTGTTCATCCTTGATCATCACGATCAGCTACGACCAGTTTACATAACCAAACTTGACCAGGCAAGAAGTGATGCAAGAGATAGATGATAGACCCCCCTGCCCTCCCCCTCAATGCCGCCTGGTTTCGGGAGAATACAATAACATTACCTAGCAGGCGCAAGGCTTGGCAAGAGTGAAGAGTTGCATTACTATCGTATCATAAACAAACGGAGTTACAGCGTGCGGCGGTGTTAGATGATAGCGCCTCAAGCCTGAAGCCACATCCAAAAGTGTAATTTCTTTTCGCCATTGAAGATGAATTCCCAAGAAGTAGAGCATCCGCGTCAGCCGCGGCAATTCGTGCAGCACGGCAAGGGCGCCAACGAAGAGACGACAGCGGCGACGACGTCAACAACGATAACGTCGACCACTGTAGCCACAACACCAGCGACCACGACCGCGCAGGCCGCGATACCGCCAACCACGAGCCCAAGCTCAAGCCATCACCATCAAGCTCAAACTAGCCAGCCGACATCCGAAACGACGAGTCAGAAGAGTCAATCCATCCTCGAAAGTGACCATTTCGAATCTGACCATGTTATAGAAGCTGCCGAAGAATTCGTATCAGCAGAACAGCAATCCCAATACGAATATGAAGCCCAATTTCTATCCCAATTCCAGCAGCGCCCCGGAGTCGACCAGGCTAGCACGTCCTACTCCCTCTACTCGAACAATCCTCATCGATTTTCCATCGATCATATTCATACCTCGACACACTATCTAACAGACAAGTTAGAGGGGAGAATATGGCTCGATGCCAATGGTGACGGCAAGCGAGGGGATTACAATGATGCAACTTTGAATGCGATGGAGTACGACATGGGAATTGGGGGTGTGGCCGTCCAACTCATCAATTGCAAAACGGATGAACCAGTATTCATTAAGGACACCCCAACCAAAGTCACGAGCCTGCCTCTTGGTCCTTACGGGGGAAATCCAGTAGTCAAACGAACAGAAGATAACTCAGCAGGAATGTATTCCATCCCGTTGGATAATATCAAGGCTGGACGATATTATCTCATGTTTACAGCACCTAGAGATTATAGAATTAGTGGAATGTCCTTGCCGTTGGAAAGGAATTTTCCGTACTTTGATTGTATTCCCAGAGGAGGAGAAGGCGATGACTACATCCAGGAAGCGAGACAGAAGGGCGAAGCGGAAATCACAGGATATTGCGCCAGAAGTATCGGATGTTTCGAAGTGGACAATAAGATTAATCCTCACGAGAAGTCGAATTTTGACGATTATTCCAAGTTGACAGTTTTGGAGAACGAAGCTTTGAGTGATGGGATGAAACAAGATTATGCCAGGTACACGGGAAGTCTGGCAGCGTTGCCTTCTGCAAATTATTTCAATGTGGGTCTGGCAAAGGAAAAGTGGGAATCGCCCATGTATCAATATTCGGATGCCCAAATAACTTTGACGTTTCCACNATCAATATGCGGATGCCCAAATAACTTTGACGTTTCCACAGGGTGTCAATTTGGACGAGGCTGTTCCGGAGGACTTCGAGAGGAGTACCGTGCGAAGATCGTTGGAGGAGGGCGTGTCGCAGTTTTTCGCAGGTAGGGGAAGAATAGAGGAAGAAGTGTTTAATGTGGAGGGGGTTGATTTTCACAGTGGGGAGATTGTTCCTCAAGATCTAAGGGAGGAACATATGAAGACATCAACACCATTGAAGAGGAGGAAAATGCTGCGCGGTTCTGCAGATCTTGAAGCGCAAGAAGTATTGAACCAAATAACCTACACTCTAACAGTGCGAGGATCCTACCGCCCCCCACCTTTCCAGCAGCTTGGATCGGTCATTGAGGATTCAATCAATTCTGATCCACTGGGATTGGCCAGGTCTCTCAAGGACAAGGAGGAGTTGCCAGAGGTTCTTTCAGAAGTGAAAGCTGTCAATGCCAAATGGTTGACGGTCCTGGAACCGGAGGAGAAGGTCATTCCTCAAGCTCAAGCAATTATTGAAATCAAGGATGACAGCGGGTTTGTGGACAGTGGGGCATTCATTGCGGTGATTAGTTTGGCAGCATTTATTGTCTGTTTAGCTGTATTGCTTTTGTGGCGACGAGCATTTTTTGTCCGCCGCTGTCGTTGTTCCAAGACAGACAACACAGACGCAGGGTTAGATTCAACCGTATATTGCGACCTTGAGGAGGCGACTGTGGTTGCAGCGATCATCAAAAAGCCTCCCGTGGAGGTCAAGGAGATGAGCGTTGCTGATATGAAACAAGAATTGGAATCCTATGGAATTTCTACAGATGCACTTGTGGAAAAGAGAGAGTTGGTGGATGAATTGACCCAGGCTCGAAAGGAGAAGAAGACATCGATCACGCAAAAGTCAGTCAAATTTTCATTCACTACCCTCTTTGACACCTTTTCTTTCTCGTCATCGTCAGTGACTAGCAACCCTGCCGTCGAGATAAAAAAGGTTGAGATAGGAAATGTTGACAGACAGAAACGAATGCGAAAGGCGACGAGAAGTTGTCAAGCACTCAAAACTAGCGAGTTGAAAGGAATGCTAAAATCTTTGGGGTTGTCGTCATCTGGCTATTTGGATAAGAATGAATTAATACGCGCCTTGGCAGAGGCTAGAGTGGATGGACCAAATGATCTAGACGCAGCGACCACTGCCTCAATTGGGGACCAGGATGACAACTCCATTGGATTCACTACTTGTAACGAGGAGCGAAACTCCATTAGACGTCGTCGGCCTCATTCCAAAGAGCGAAATACCAAGGGATCCCCTCGGCGTCGTTCTCAAGAAGCAAACTCCAAAAGTTTTTCTCAGCCTCGTTCCCAGCGGCCTCTTTCCCAGGAAGCAAACTCCAAAAGTTTTTCTCAGCCCCATTCTCAGGAACGAAATACCAAGGGATCTGCTCGGTCTCGTTCTCAGGATCGAAATACCAATCCAAAATCTTATGGATTTGCTCGTTCCTGGAGCCAAGAAAGAATTCCCGATGGATTTTCCCGTTCGGGGGAGCGAAATGCCAATACATCTCGGTCTCATTCCGCAGAGCCAAATGTCAACTTGTCTGCTGGGCCTCTTTCTGAGGAGCAAAACGCCAACATGAGAGCTAACTCCTGTTATGAGAAGCAAAACTCCAAGAGATCTGTTCGGCCTTCTGATGAGCAAAAACCCAAGAGATCTGCTCATCCTCATTCCGCAGAGCCAAATACCAAGGAGGAACGAAATGCCATCAGATTCCCTCTCTCCGATCACGAGAAGCAGTGCACCGATAGTATCGACAATCTATTCAATGACACCTATTCCTTCTCTTTGAGCGCGGCCACCCCACCAGCTGATCCTCCTGAGGCAGAGCGACCTCTTCCAAAGAATCATGCCTCTATTATGGCTGACTTGAAGGCAGTGGAGCCTTGGATGATGTGAAAGCAGCTATTGCAGGCCGTTTTCTTGTATACGCCGCCTTGCGTATTGGCAATAATTTGATGATCTCCTGTACCAATCTTAAATTGGAGATCAAGGCAGCTTGAAGAATCCAATGCAGAGGCGTACAAGTGATAACGACTCTCAAAATGAGTCAAACTTAGATTATGTGTAGACTGTACATAAATGTAGCTGAAGTAAAATGCTGATTTAATCTATAATTTTGGCACTGAAAAAGAGCACCAAGGTAGAAAAAACTTCAAAGTGATTTATGTCCATTGGTGATTGAGGTGAGGTTCACTACCTATGGAGTCCTTGGATGTGACCAAGGTCTGTACAACTGAATGCAAAGAGTACTAAACCAAAATATTGTGAGACTAGTTTTGTTGTACAATTTGCCATGTTTTTGGTATAATTTGCGTGACTGGAACATTCGGAATCAAGAGGTTAACCCTAAGAGTTGCCTCAACTGGTAATATTTTCTCTTTTTGGAGCTCGTGTATGTAGGGTCTGTAGAGCACCGAAGTGACAAGAAGTGACAACGATGTGACAAAGCTATTACTGTACAGCACACAATCTAGGAGGTCTGCACTACACCGTTCCACCAGCTTCAACTCCATCATACTCGCTTGCTCCATCCACCACCGCAAAGACGATGAACGACACGCCACGAACCATGAAGGCTGATCGAACTTATGGCAAATGGCAATGGCATCCCAGCAGATCACAATAGCTGAAGGTAGATAACCCACCAGCAACATCATCAACGGTGCCCACATACAGTCTTGTGCACCAATGCTATGTTGGTTCAAGGCACACGGGGGCGGGCACGACTCGCGTTACCGTGCTCATTGGCAGTGGGTTGTGTGAGGGTGGATGGGGACTGGGGAGGAGGAAAGATAA
>JAZGVS010001226.1:0-10545 GCA_037356235.1 Bacterosira constricta
CGCCGTACAATTTTCTGAACGGAAAAAGACGCGCACTGAACGCGCGCATCTTCATTTGACCTAAAATCTTCATGAGCAGACCCATCTTCAATATCTAGAGAGAGAGACCAAAACCCCAAAACCCAACCTTACATTTCTTGGGAAGCTTGTGGATTCGGTGAATATCCGTTGAATATTCAGTGATAGGCATAGATAGGCATGCCAAGAAGGAAAGACACGATATCCGGTTCTCAATCTTTCTTAGACAGAAAGAAACGATACATGTGGGACTTGGTTCTCCTCATCTCCTCTGTTGAATATGTATGGTACCGTAGATATGTGTTGTACTCCTCGCTCGCTCCCCTGCCTGGTGCGTGTCTCCTGTGATGTGTTACTATGCTGTGACAATGAGATCCACTCGGTACCGCAGTTATTATTACGATCATAAAACAGAAGAGAAGCGTCTCTGTAGAAGTCAATATTTCCAGATATTTCCCATCATTATAAAAATCATTCTGATGATGTTGATGTTGCGATCTCCTCCACTGTATCTTGCTCTCGTTGCACTATGCTCCCAGGTTCGCGACCTCAAAGTCACCATAGTCGGTCCTGTAGTCCTCGCAGATGATGCAGCGGCCGCCAGCAGATTACCCAAGTCTCCAAAATTAAACAATGATGCGGACAGCATTAATGTGTTTCAACAGATTGCAAATAGCGATAGCAAAAAGAACAAGAAGGATACCAACAAGAACGAGAAGGAAGAACATGTTGCAATCGAATCCCAGCGAGCGAAAGCGAGCTTTCGTTACGTCGAAGATATTGCACCCGGCCTCAAGCTCGATATGGATCTATACTCCATTCTTCACACGTCCACAAGCGCCGTTCAGTCGGTTCAAGTCATCGATTCGTACTTTGGCCGAACATTAGTCACCGACGGCAAAACACAGAGCTCAGAGCACGACGAGTTCGTCTATCACGAGAGCTTGGTCCATCCGGCATTATTTTGGTCAGCGCATCTCTCTGGTAGATCGGGAATAAACGGTGCCCCCAAGAGCGTATTTATTGGAGGCGGCGGAGAGCTCGCCACGGCTCGTGAAGTTCTGCGACACAACACAGTCGAACGCGTTGTCATGGTGGATATTGATCCGGAGGTCATTGAAGTATCGAAGAAGTACCTGCCTGAATGGGGGGGAGAAGCCGTGGCGAATCATCCCAAAGTTGAATATATCATTGGAGACGTGCAGCAATACCTGAAGGGCTCCATTGATAAATTTGACGCCATGATCATTGATGTCAGTGATCCAATCGAGGCTGGGCCAGCGGTTGCATTGTATACCCAGGAATTTTACAGTCTTGTGGCGCAAAGGTTGAATAAGCATGGAGTTTTTGTAACACAGGCAGGAAGTGCGAGCTTTATCCCCTTCCGTCACTCTTCCTTGGGTGGGGAAGGTGATGAGGCTACATGTTTTAGTCCAATCAGGAACACATTGGCCACAGTTTTTGATCATGCAATTCCATACTCGGCACCAGTTGCCAGCTTTGGCGAAGATTGGGGCTTCGTCATGGCTTTCAATGGACCAGATACCGAGGCCCGGCGTTTGGTAGATTTGCCGCTTGAAGTGATTGATACACTGATCGAAGAGCGGGTTGAAACCGTTCCTGGCGTTCCCGCGCATAGATTTCACAGAGATCTGACTGGAAATGAAAAAGGTGGGGATGTGTTGCAGCATTACGATGGAGTTGTGCACAGGAGGCTCTTTTCTTTGAGCAAACCATTGAGGAAGGCGATGAAGAGTGATGACCGTGTGATGACGGAGGCAAATCCAATTTTCATGTACTAGATAATGAACACCATGGTTTGGATTCTAGGTAGTGTATAGCATTTCTGTCCGTGACTTTGGTTCTGTCAGGCAGACTATTTAGAGGAGATGTATATAGAGATTTTTGGTAAAGTTCGATTTTACGCTTTATGAAGGAATATGCAACAACAGGTGTAAAATAAGTGATAAAATAAAAATTGTGTCCGCACAGATAGACCCTGCGACAAATAATAGTGATAATGCAGGCAATCTAGCACATCCATGATCCCATACCAGTAGCATAATATCTTTATCTATCCAAGACATATAAAATCCCTCCAATTAGTAGTAGAAGATGATATATAGATTCGCGATTGAAGATTGAGCGAGGAGGAACTGAAACAATTGTAATTGCTGTCAGAAAACAAGGAGACAGAAGTTGTGAACCAAAAGTATATCAAGACCAAATACCAAAGTAAAAACGCCATTTAGATTCATTCAGAAACAGGTCAGTCTTGGAACGATTGCCTCCTTCAAAGTATCATACCAGAAAGAATATGGAATCTTTGCCATCTCACATGATAGAGACAGCCGCAAAATCCATCTTCAAGTAAGATCGATATTGCATCAGAATGAGAGTCAGCATACCCAAGACAAAGAAAGTTCAATATGCAACTTATTTGTATATTATTCTTTAAGTTCAAGACAGGGCAAGGCAAAAGTAGTAATCAGGTGCAAGGCAGGAAAAATCAGAATCGAGTCCTGTTGTGGCTCAGCGCAAAAATAGGTATGACATGATGTAGACTGGTATGATATACCAGAATGCCATATAGTGAAGAGCATGTACGGTGTGTTGCTGTACACTGTGGTTATTTCAGAGTTTTTCACAAGTGAGGTAGAACTCTGGACTCAAACAGATGTCATCTTTTGAACATCTTCATTCAACGAAGATGCAACAGACGATGCATTACTACCACCCCCACCATCATCATTATCACCACTGCCATCCGATCCATTATTCCCCAAAGCCGTCATTATTGCCGCAGCAGCATTCGCCTTGGCACACGATTCCAGTGCTGATGATGCCAATGGTTGGAATCCATGCATGCCTCCTCCAGAAGAGGTCATGTTAGCGTATGACGTAGGAGTATTTGAATATCGATAAGCGGACAATGATGACGCAGATGCTGCTCCCAATGCACTACCACCAAGACTAAATGGAGGAGCAGAAACGATGTTCGAAGATGATAATCTACGAAGCATTGTTGCGGCATGTATACCGGGACTGTTGTATAGTTCTGAGATTGATGCAGGAAGAGGTTGATTGGAAGTAGCAGGTGAGCCGATATTAGTACCACTTCTCGATTCATTCGTTTGGGAAATGGAACCAGACAGTAATGATGCAGTCCCGTCAGGGGCCAGCAATGGAGGTGCTGAAAAGAGTGGTGGCAAGTTATTACCATCGTTGCTGTCCCCGGCAGCAGAAACAGCAACAGTATCATCCGCGTACAACAATCCATCATTCGCATCGCCATCGCCATCACCATCTCCACTCATCTGCGTCTCCGCCAAGACCTCTGGCATGACATAAAAATTAGGCTCCGTCGTAACATCCGTAGGCTGCTTATGCCCCGTACCCTTGACCTTCTGTCTCTGCATCCTCATACAAAGCTGTGGTCGTCCCCTCAAAAACAACTCATGATAGTACGCCCCAGCATCGGCACCCTGTGTAATCCTACGAAAACCATATAGATTCAATTGTCGTTGAAAGCTCGTCAGCTTACTTTGACGAAAGTATCCCGACATGACATCCGCGGTGAATTGTTTTGGTTGACGTACTATGAATGCACGTCCATGGGGTAGATAGGATATTATATCGGGATGCAATAGTGATTCCTTGTCGAGCATGTGCATTAGCTTTTCTGGAAAGGGCATGGTGACCCCACCCGTCTTTTTTCGTACAAAGGATTCCGAGTCGGGGATGGAGGCGTAGTCGTGGTATATGTGCTTTAGGGGTTTGGGGCGGGGTTTGTTGGCAGACGGGATGGTGTTGTCGTCCGCTGGTGTAGGTGAAGTAGTTTTACCACCTAATTCTGGTAATTTGTTTTTGATGGAAGGTCGCTTCGTGGGTGGTACGAGCGGTGCAGGGGGAAGGGGTGGCACGTATTTCGGTCGATTATTTACTGCGTTGGATGACGATGATATAGATCGTCTTCTCTTTGGACGAGGGAATGACAATACGTTACCTCCTTGTGCTTCACCTTCTTGGACTTTTGTTGTCGGTGCTGCCATCTGTGCTTGTTGTTGAGGTTGCATCTGCTGCATCATTGCAGCAGCCATGTAAACCTGTTCCCGAAAGCTCTCGCCTTCTTCTGGATGAGCACCAGTATCACCATCACCACCAGTAGTAACACTTGAATACACGGATTGCTGCTGCTGCTGCTGCTGCTGGGGTGGTTGACCACTAGCATCCAACCCCTGCAAAAACTGGTACCTATTACTCAAAGAGCTATCCTTGGAAGTGGAAGAAGCAGGAGCAGCCGTGGCCGCAGCCGATGCCAACTCCATAGCAACCTGCCGTATAGCATCCGCCCTCAACTGCGTTCGTTCCGCAGCCTCGTACGCTTCCGCTGCCAAGAGTAAAAAACCAGAGCCTCGTCGTTCTGCTGGGGAATTCGCCACGGCGGCTACGGCTGTGGGATTGAGTGCTGCTACGGCGGAGGGGCTGAGTGCATTTTGAAATGGGTTATTTATGGTTGTGATGGTGTTGGTGGCATTGTAACTTGTCATGTCTTTGGGTTGAGATTCGGCTATTGTTTGTGTAGCCGCTGATGGAATCGCCGCTGTCGGTAATGGTAATTCAGCAGTTGATGGCTGCTGGGCAGATACTGAAGCAAGTGGCGATGCTGATGCAATTGATGATGGATCTTGACTGCCTTGATCTTGTGAGGATGGTGCAGGATCATGTGATGGACGTTTCTTCTCGATCTCATCAGCTACCTCGATTGACCCGCCGCCTCCCACTGCTATTGCATCAGCTGTCCCGTCGGGGTTGACGAGGCTACTGGAATTGTTCGACTCGTCGCCCCCTTTATTTTCTGTTATGTTTTGAAGCGATTGAAAGGATTGTGAGAAAGGAAATATTGGCGCCTAGGCATGATGTGATTTCACATGCACCATAATAGGCAGTCTAGGGTGCTGCTTTTGGAGAGATTATTTATTGGATATTATCCATCAGCCTTACCGTTACCATGTTCGCCATCCTCCTCCGTTGCCAGATTCGCGGGAAGCGGAGGTTCTTTCTTGTCACCAGACACCTTATTTGCTGACGCCGAAGCCGCGATGGACGAAATTTCCTCCGAATTTTCAGCCATGATATATGCTATTGGTGTTCGCTTTTCTTGATTGTTTTACCGACAAGGGTAATTTGATAACGCGTATGTATGATCTTTCCGTGGACTAGATGGAAATGAGGGCGTTAGAATAAGGAATGCTGGTGTCTTTGTTGCTGGTGGCAGGTTCTCTTTTTCACAAAGAAGATGCCGCCGTTAGTTCCCATGGTGGTTCATGGAGGTTCATGTTCATGGTCGTCATGGTTGGTTGATGGATTCTTCCGCGCTTCTCATATCTAGCTTCTCATCGAGCTGGCATCATGAGAACACCGAAGCTGATGCGGCGGACAGACGTATTTGTTCCTATGTACAGCTTATGGTTCTCATAAATCCGAACCCTCACAGCAGCAGGTAGGTACGTCTAAGATCGTACCAAGTGGTGTTATCCGCTGAGACACTTTGAGTCACTACGACGCACTAGTCCCTCAATTTAATACATATTCCTATGTACGTGGGATTATCCTGGAAATTAATGGCGGGAAATCTAATCTGGCGGGAAGCAGTATCGTACGTCGTACAATAACTGAAACTGAACCCTGACATCAACATTCAACATTCAATCAATCAATTCTCAATCAAGCTGTGGTCATCAAAAGAACTATATTTAGCAGCATCAATGCACCATGGGGCACCCCACTAACATTTTCTCCCCCGAAGCTTCTCCCAGCTGCGTATGCGCCATTTGCTTTGATGTACTCAAGGATGCATCTTCTTTGAAAGAGTGTGGACATACGTTTTGTGATGCGTGCGTCAAAGATTTTCTGGCGAATAACCCTTCGTGTCCGAATTGCCGTGTAGCGGTAACGGGCTCGAATCCGAACTATTCTTTGAGGGAAATTATTGAGGCAATGCAGGTGAGTTGCCCTGAATGGACAGATGAAGACGGCGATGAGGGCGGCAACAAGAGGAAGAGAGGTTGTGATTGGGAAGGATCACTAAAAGGCCTGAAGGACCATGAGAATGTGTGCAGTTTCAAGAAAATCGCATGCAACGTGGATGGCTGCGGGCATACATGCAAACGAAAAGACATGGAAAGCCATCGTGCAAGTGTAAAGGGCGCTATGATGCATATGGAGTTGAGGCATGAAAATAAAATGAAAGGTATGGGATTGAGGCATACGAGTGGAATGGAACGTGCGGAAAGGAGACATGGAAATGCTTTGATAGTTGTGGAGTCTAGGTATAGAGATGAAATGCGAGGCGTGGAGTTGAGGTATGAAAGTAAACTGAAAAGTATGGAGGAGAGACTTGAAAAGTACGAGAAGAAGTTGAGGAGAAAAGTGAGAGAGTTAGAATCTAATATTGATACGAAATTAGAATCGTATGAGAACTCTGCAAGGAGTAGGACCCCACAGTTACAACGAGGGTTGGTTGGGTATGCTAGTGGAGGTCAGGGCGAGGAGGTGCAAACAGTCGGGAATGCTACTTTTCGAGTGCTCAAGTACATCACGGATAATGGTGGTTAGTTTTTTGCTTGTTTGGCCCCTCAATCTATTTCAGTGTCACTTGGGCTAATATATTCGATCAATTCATAGGTGCCCACTCAGGGCTTGGTGTTAATATAGATGACATTGCTGAGGCCATCCGGTGCTCCCAAGTAGCCATACGTTTTGCGGTAAATCGTTTATCAAGGACTTCACAAATTCATTCGACTGATGAGGGTTACTTTCAGTGTTCTCCTAAGTGATGCTCCATTTCTCAAGGCTAATATAATGGTGGTGAGCAGCATTTTGATTCTGTTGATACAATCATTGTCATTCGTACGAATACCAACTCTTCAAGTACGTAGACATGATAGTCAAGATGCTGATTATGGTGTTCATGAATGAGATCTTTCCTTGTATGATTCTCTATTTGGAATGCGGGAACAAGTCTGATGAACGAGGGGCTATTACTCAACACTTAGCGTGTGTAACTGTCGGTATGCAGAATAAATTGTGAAATGGGACACAGGTTGGGGAGACCTTAACTATTGTTTTTGACATGGGCAATCTTAACACTGGGCTCATTTTTAGTGCATTGAAATAGGTTCAAATGCACCTAATGATATTAATAGTTTGCAATTAGTTGTGTGTATTGTGTTTTCAAGGAAGACATCATAAAACGTGGCTTACGAAAGTGAGCTAGCATTGCGGACAGTTTAGTCTTTGCGCGCGAAATGACTACCTAAAAATTCGGTCATCATCTGTATCCTCCAATTGGTTATCAGTCTTCTCTTCTTTCACGGCTGCATTAGTAGGAGGTAGTGCTTCAACATCTGTATCTTCATATTCGATATTACCTTTCTCTCCCTTTATTATGCTTCCCAGGATACTTCCACTATACTTCCCATGGGAAGCTCGCTGTCGAGAGTATTGCGATTTTTTTCAGTCTGAACGTGATAGAACAATGGCATGGAGAGCCATTGTGCAAGCGTAAAAGGAGCGTTATGATGCACATGGAATTGAGGCATGAAAATAAAATGAAAGGTGTGGAGTTCGGGTACAAACAGTGAATGAGTTGTGTGGAGAGGAGACATAGAAATGAAGCGAGAGTCCTGGAGTTGAGGCATAGAGGCGAGATGAAAGGTGTGGAGTTGAGGTATGAAAATAAAATGAAATTCGATTGCAAAATAATGTATCGTGTTTCGTATTGCGGCCTACTTGAAGACTGTTGCATCAGCAACGTTCAATTGTATTCTCGCTGATTAGACATCTGGTTGTAGATTCTGAGGTACAATATGCGGCCAATAATTTTTCTGAACATGGTTGGTAGATAATCTAAACACGCGGTTGCCGTGATCGAAGCTCTCGCTTTTTCTAAATTCAAGCTGGCAATAGTTCCTGACAAAGTGAACTCATATTTTAGCTATGAGAAATGCAGCAATAGGGGGTTGTATATATATTCTGAAGCTCTGCAGTTGATTTGACTCGGTGTGTTTGTAGTTTCAGAGTAAAAGTTGAGATATGGATGTAAGAATCCAACCAAGAATTGCGCCTTTTCGAAATCTGTCGACGAATTGGCTGATCCACCGACGATGGACGGAAAGGTAGAGGCAGACAAGGCTAGCCAACCAAAACCTCACGTCGAGTATTGATTCGTCTACAGTACACGCATTTTGGTATTCCATTCGAAATAGTTCCATCTCTATTTGTGTCGATTTCTGTTGAGCGTCTATTTGATTCAGCAACTGCTTGTTCGTACCAAGTCACGACGAACGAACAACAACCAAGCCAATTCGCTGATGATGACATCGGTACACGCAAGGGATACAGCACCAAATCAGAGGTCGTGAAGAAGTAGAATTCAGAAATATGAATTTCAGTGTTCAATATATATTATAATTGCTTTCGAAGAACTAGTGTTAATAGTACTCTTTTGCTGGAGACTGTGAAGCATCGACTCCTGCTCCACCAATTGCTTCTTCATCAGCTCTTCCAAGTTCCACGTTGGTGGGATGCCAAGGCCGTACATAGACGGATGATTTCTTGCTTTCAATTTCAATCACATCCTTCAAATCTAGGAGAAGGTCCGATAATTTCTTGTACTCATATGATTTATAATTGATTTTTACTTCACAACCTAGAAGTCCTATATTGACCCATCCACTTCCTGTCGGGCCTGTCCGTACAGCCTCGCGAACAAGATTAAGTACCTTCTTGCGCTTGGATTTTGATAGTTTAGAGTGGGGCGAAGTCGAGGCAACCTTCGATTTCTCATTTGGAGCTGTTGCTTTTGGTTTTGACTTTGAATTAATCACGGTAGTCTTGATGCCAGCCTCTAAATTTGCTTTGATATTGCCTTCATCTACCATCATTCCGCTGGGCTGTCGTGGTCGTACAAAGATTGTTGAATTCCTCGGTTCGATTTCGATCACATCTGTCAAATCTGTAATGAGCCTGAACAATGTCTTGTACCCAAGTGATTTGAAATCGACACCTAAATGTTGCATATTGGCCCATCCATCTTTGCTTCTACGCACAGCCTTGTGAACGAGATCAAGTACCTTGTTGAGCTCGGCTTTCGATAGTTTAGAGTGGGGCGAAGTTGAGGCAGAGGGCGCTTTCTCTTTAGCCTTTTTGGTTGAAATTTTGGATGTCACGTTTGAATTGGTCTTCTTGAAGCTAGCATTTAGAATAACATTGTTATTGCCTCTGTCACCTCGTCGAGATCGTACAAACATGGCACATTCCCTCTGCTCGATTTCAATCACGTCCTCCATATCTAGAAAGAGTTCTGACAATTTTCTGTATCCATGCGATTTGAAATTGACACCTAAATTTAATAAACGTTGTGTATTGGCCCATCCATCTTTGCTTGTACGCACTTCATCGTGAACAAGATTAAGTACATGATTGCGCATCTCCTCGTGTTTAGACACCTCTCTTGTTTTTAACGAATCTTCTATTCTAGTGAAACGGTTGCAGGCAGCAGCCAATTCGTGTGATGTTGATCTTGCTATTCCATAGCCCATAACTACTTTTCCAGCTTCCCGCAAGCGATGTACAACAGGAGCAAAACCACCATCACCAGTTACTAAAATGTAGGTTTTGATGGTTGGATGTAAGTGGAGAGTCTCAATCACACCCATGACCAGCAGGGTATCAATGTTCATAGCAGGGTAGTGATATGGACTGTAGAGATCGTGGTGGAGGAGAACTGAACTGGGCCAGGTATTGGCACCGTAGATGTGTTTCACTACAGGTAATGGTTCCGCTGGGAGATAGCAATCATTAATATCTTCTTGTACCTGTTCAAAATGATTGGCATGCATATTCTGAGCGTCAATAAAGATGGCGTAGGGAGCATGGATATCCAAAATAGGAATCTTAGACGATCGGAACCTTTCTGATGATGCTGTTTGCTTGATAGTACTACCGCGATGTAAGGTAGAGCAGAAAGATCGCTTCCAAACAATTTGTGTTTTGTTTGTGGATTCGTTCGGTAGTGATGTACTACTGATGCTGACGACGCTAAAAGGAGGAATAATGATATTCATCCCATTCACGTTCGACTTGAGTGTTGCGCTTGCTCTATATATATATGGTGCACATTGTCTGGTAATGAAGGCTGGCATTGGGATTTTGTGCATGAATGCAATACGAGTTTCAATGCAGCATCACAAAATGATGTTGTCAATTTTTGGAGCACCATATATGTTAGGTCCCAATGAGGTGACAAATCAAACTTCTAAACATTATGAGTACTACTTTGAACAACCGTCCGAATGTAATGTTGGTCAGCTCTGTTTTATGTGCTCGATCCATTTGAGGTTTCGACCAGATTTCGCTCGACGACACAAAACCTTCAAAAAGCTTGCTCGAAATTTTCACACAAGATACAAATGAGACCGGGTTTAATGTACATACCCTCACCCTAATGTTGTAGATTAACCC
>JAZGVS010001227.1:0-10325 GCA_037356235.1 Bacterosira constricta
AAGTACAAGTAAGGTTAAGTAAGCCATGGCTTAAGTAAGGTTAAGTACAAGTAAGATTAAGTAAGCCCCTGCGGGGCTTACTTTACTTAAACATTTAAGTATACTTTACTTAGTTGATGCCATGCGCAAGTGGCTTGCCGACGATTGACCACAGAATTGACGATGTGCGTGAATGGACCACGTCCAACTATTGTGGTTCCTTCCCTTCACCACTGTTCATCCAGTTGCGAATAAACAGGACACCTTCTGAGAGGTGGTTTATTCATCTGATAGAATGTTGACAGAATTGTGAGTATACAATTATATTCATTCCTCCTATTTAAATAATTCCATAGATTTTACAACTATCTTCCTCTTGTTCTCATCAGCACTGGCCTTCACCAGAAAGAACAAAGACTACTAATGATGCGCAGCTGTAAGCTGTTGATACGGGGGAATGTATTTGTTGCTACTATAATCTTCACTGGAAAGAACAAAGACTACTAATGATGCAGCTGTATGCTGTTGATACAGGGGTAATGTATTCATTGCTATGATCCAGGATACAGCAGAGGAGGAGGTTCATGATGATGGATTACATGCGGTAGTTGGAGAATGTGGAGGTGTGTACATTCTCTTATTTTTTCTTTTGCAACTACTCGAACAACGTCATTGTTAATGCCAATCATCATCTAAAGTTTGTACCTGGATATCCTCAGCATGCAACAAATTAAAGGTGCTTTGTCGCTGTAGGGATCATTTCAGAGGCAAAGGCGAAAGTTATAGTGTTAGTTTTTGTATTTCTTTTG
Organism: Bacterosira constricta; assembly: GCA_037356235.1. Lineage (NCBI taxonomy): Eukaryota > Bacillariophyta > Thalassiosirophyceae > Thalassiosirales > Thalassiosiraceae > Bacterosira > Bacterosira constricta. Next base: position 789 of record JAZGVS010001227.1, read on the forward strand.
TGTGGCTTTGTCAGTGATATGCATAAGAGAGAAGAGAGCGGTGTTCAAAGATCCAGTGCACAAGAGTTCAAACAAATCAGAAGATTATTTGAATGCTTACGTGAAAATCAAGCATAAGATGATTTTAATCCATAATTTAAAATCACTCTATTAATGCATTCGTGTAAGCAAAGAAGTCACCTTTGTTCGTAAGTATTGGCAATGATGATTTCAATCTATTAATGCATTCGTTAGCATTTGACTTGGCTGAGATTGAAAACACTCACAGTTTTATTTTGAGTCTTTAAATTGTTTCCATGTCTTTACCAAGCCCAATGGCAAGCAACATTACTTAGCGATGCATTATATTTTCATTTGAGGACTATTGTATTCCAGTTCTTCTTCCAAATTTCATGTATGATCCTCTCTGGTTTTTGACAACCAATCCTTCTTTAGAACTGACTCATGCCAGAACTCATGCCAGCGTATGATAACAATCCAACTAGTCGGACAGTGCCATTGACACTTCCATAGACCATTCATTGACAGCACTCCATCAAATATCAACCCACAACAACAACTTCATATAATGACTAATGTAATAGTGTACACTAAATTAATCTCTCGTCTTTATTATTTTGGTGTTATTTATGACTGAAGTTTGATTCACTGCCATGCTGCATCCACAATTTCTAGCATCAAGAAGGAACATACTTGCATCATGATTTATTCGGTGCAATCGAATGTGCCACTAAAGAGAACAGTTCCTCATCATCAAAGGGATACATATCCTCTGTGATCAATACACTACTGCAGATGTTGGTTCAGAGTGATAAAGTAGAGCGACAATCACTTGATTCAAGGGTCACCAATATTGCTCTCAAGCAACAAAGCAATAATCTCATATTTTTTAGTGTCCATACAGTAATCACCCTGAGTCCAACCAACTGGTTCGCCAGTTTGGCAACACGGATCAGATCGAGTGAAGAAGGAGGCGGCAATGTGAGCATAGGGAGTTCGTAGTCCAGTTTGGAGTGGCCGGTGATGTCAACTCGAAGTTTTTCCATGTTGCAGTTCACTCATCCGACGATAGACTACAGCAAGGTCTGGCGCACGGCAACTTGGACGAATGTTCATTGGGCATGTGTGAGTGGTATGCCAAAGTTCTGGGGGGTGGGGACCACATGCACATGGTTATGGTCATGGGAGTGGTGAGTGTGGGCTGTTGATGGATGTCAATATGGTGGACGAGCAATACAATAAACAATTGGAACTAGAACATGTAAAATATGATAACGTACGAACTCTCCGTTAACTACGATCCATACCTACTGGTTATGTAGACCTTATGGCTACGGGTGGATATATACCATATTGTTGAAAAATAACGCGCAGCGATTTTTGAGGTCGCTCCAGCTCGGCAAATATTCAACTTCAGATGACGTTCGAACACCTTATGACACACTACTCTTCACCAGGATTGTCATAAGCTAATTTTTTTGTGAAGAGCCAATGTTTTGAAGGAGCTGGAGTGACCTCAAAATTGTACCGGGATTTTGAGGATCTCGATGGGGCAAATGTGTGCCAAGAGTGTGCCGGGCAATATTAAAATGCGGCTACGAGAAGCTCTTTGTGAGAAAGAGGCAATATGGTTTTATTTTCGTCGGTTGCAAATTTTTGACATCTTTTTTTTTCGGAGTGAAGTTTGTAGGTATCGTCCTGTAGGCAACGTGCGAGCTCTTGCCTGCCGAAAATCTCATGAGAGGAGATTGTTGTTTGGCTAATGTTTAACTCTCATTGACAGTCTTGCAAAAGTTTCATCAGAGATAGAGTTCGCTGATTGGCAAAGGCTGTTCGGGTTCTACGAATGTGGAATCAGTACTATCCACATACGTAGCTTAATGCTATATCCTACATACAATATCTAAGCTCAAAGTATGACGAGCTGCCGCCAACATTTTTCATCGGAATGAATTCAACGAATACGATCACATCTTCCGATCAATTACACTAAAAAGCCCCATTTCGATCATAATAGCAGTGATGCACATTTGGTTGATAACGATGGAATTAATTGTCAAGGGTCAATCATGAATGATCTTCAACTGGGAATTCGAATCTGCCGTCTGATTTTGATGAAAATCACCTGGAAAATCTTCCTGCGCATTATTTTTCAACAATACAGTATCGTCCAAATTGACCAGCATCGGCCAAAGACGACAACACGCAACCTGCACGCAACACAAAACAACGATGGTGACCATGAACCGTCATCATCGTCGTGGGGCTGACCCCCCTGGCGGCTAGCTTGAAAATGGCACGTGAATGTATTAATCACCAAATAATAAATTTATGCCCAGGTGAGTGTAGACGGCATTCCTTATGGTGATTAATACATTAGGCTGTGGAAAAGGCTCCGTGTAACATGCCGCGGATGCATCATCATTATCGTCATCGGCGGGGCGCTTTTGGCAGACATAGCTGTGCCTGATTTGCTAATGGCGTCGGCCAGGGCATCAAACGAGTGGTCCAATGACAGGGCTAATGTGCGGTGAAGCAGGCATAACAAATAAAGTAGAAATATGGTAAAATTGATAATAAAGGCATGACATTATGCATATATTCCAGTTAATAATTCGTTTATTACATTATATTAATAGATGTGATTAGATATCGTCATCGGTCATTCTTCCGGTACAGTCCTTGCGGATTCCATTGCATCGCTTGGAATTAACAATATGCTTGGGGTGGCTACGAAGATGAGCGGCCACCATGGTTGGGGGTGTTGATGTTCGTTTGGGTTGGTGATGTGGTCAACCTTGGTCAACGGCAATATGGGGGCGCCCTCAAATGCCCCGGTCAAATCATTTAGTAAAGATGGGCGAAAGTAAGTTTGGCGCGGGCTCGCTTGCCCACTCAGAATGAGTAGTATTTGTCCTGGTACCGTATCCCCTTAAGTAATTATTAGTAATCAGGTTCGGAGGTACAAACTCGGGTTTGGTCGCGCTCGCGTTCAACCCAGAGTTTGTACCTCCCAACAATTTTGTGCATGTGTGAGGATAAAAGTGCCACGTGGAAGTTACCAATATGCATCAATATACATCAATACCATCATAATGAGCTTATTCTGATGATAAAAATGATTATGTATGCTTCTAAATGATTATATATTTTCTACCAAGTGATGGTTCTTCGATGAGGGTACAAGCATTTCTACATATTGGCCAAATATGGCGACTTATCATACAAATAGCATGCAAAATTCAGGCAACCATGACGGCCACTTTAGTTAGTATTCCCCATGCTAATCAGCTGCGTACAATATCTTTGTGGCCTGATGAGTTGGCATAGATGAACCCATATTATTCTGAATCCTGAGCTTGTGCTCTAAATGATAGCATAATTCGTTAATACAAATAGGTTAGTCTTATGAATTTCATTTTTAAGGACTACTAGCCAGATTACCATGGTGGTGACCGTCTCTGCAGAGTGCTCTCGAACCCGAGTTTGTACCCTCACATATCGACGTAGGAATAGTAGAAATTCCTACATGAAAAATGGACCGAACCCGCTTATTTGTATTGTTTGTTTTAGTTCTTGTTTTCTGAATGATTCGTGTGTGCATCTAATGCACCGTGAAATCATATCCATGTTGAAACTGTTCAAACGTCCCATATCCTGACGGTGTATGATGTGAGTACCAAGTCGATCTTCCGCCCGGCTTCCATTTATTTCTACTGTGGTGTGTGTTGCATGTTGTCTGAGCCTCTTCCACTATCACCCTAACATAATGTAGTCATGCTAGCTTGTGCTCTACATTTCCCCAAGCTATTGCCACTCCATTTTCTCTCCTACATTGCTGAATCATTATCAAATATGCTGTACTTTTCTACATATTCCTATGTGCATATTGCTGGATCTTTTCCAACAAAAAGTCAAGTGGTTGGGCACCCTGGAGATTTATCAATGGAGTTTACAGCAATTTACTTCATCACACAACACCGCCTGTTGACGTTTAAAGCGAGGCGCAGCTTGGCGCAGCAATGAATTAGCCAAGTGAGTGCAACGTGGAATAGAAAATGCCACTGCTGCTTTAGAATGCAAATAATACGCTACGTAGTGTGTAAATGTTCCCATCATCTTATGTTGTAAATTGTGTATATACATTCAATACACCATAGATTGTTGAGGAGGTCACAAATTGCATGCAGATTTATCTACTTCCATACAGCATGGGTACTGGGTAAATACAGTATCGTACATGATAGTCTACAACATAAGTACTGGAAGGGAACTGCCTATCCCCGCTGTACCCCTATTACAGGCCATAGACTTGGACGAAGGGGGTCTAAGATTTTTGACTAGATATCCAGTACCAAGGGGGGGGTACATTCTTACCTATGTACTATATAACCTAGCATCAAGCACCGCAACAATAGCATCTCTCAACTTGAAGGACATATACCCATCAATTAAGTATAAGCTCGTACTTGCAGCAATAATCACTACAGTCAAAACTTCAATGAGGAGGAAAATGGGAAGATCAATGCAGCCCTCAAAATGTTGAAATTCAGCATGGGGAACACACTCATTAGTTTCAGAAACAAATAGTATGAATGTGGTAAGCATGAGGATCTATATGCATATGAACAACGTTTGATGATTGGTAGCGACGGATTCGGCTGGCTTGCTGATTTGGCAGCAAGCTATACCTTGGATAAAGCCAAAAGCAAATTTAGCAATACCCACTACTTTGGCATCATGAACGTGGCATGTTCCAAGGGCCAAGAGAAATCGCGGACCTTGTTGCATGGCTCAATGATTTTCAAGAAGAGGTGAATGTAAAATGTAATCATGAACAGTGAGGACATATAGTTCACCATGATGGTTTGGAAACCAGGAGAGAGAACCAGAGAATTGGAAAGAGGTAAAATTAAGGTATGTGGAGACTCTCAGCTGCTCTATTTGTATACTGATATGCGTTGGAATGAGGATCAAGCCCTCTGCTTTGAGTGACATTCAAATCCAAACTTCCAATACAAGTATTCGAATGAAAGCAGCTTCCACACCTCAGCAAACTGCGAAAGAGCATTACCTCACGGCGTCGGCATCTGTCCAGCCTCCCTAACTACAAGAACCAAAGAGAAAGATAAGAAGTCATTGTCAACATTGTACCCTACCAACCACAATCATAAAGCACTACAAGCTGCAACCAACAATTACCATCTTTAGGGACAGTATTAGATGGCCGAGAGGAGGAGCAAACAGAAACATCCCGGAAGAAGGAGGAAAGAAGTAAGAACAAGAAGAAAGAGGAACAGCTACGTCCTGGCTTGCTTCAGGGGAAACTGGAGAGGATCAATACACAAAACTATCATGCATCTAAGAAACAAGTATGGGATGAAATGGCTGCAGCCTATAATGTCTTTAGTGTGCTACCAAAATCTGAAGGAAATGTTGCTAGGAGATTTAAACAACAAAATTGAGAATGTAGTTGACGAAATTTTGAGATAGAAGGGGTGCAACTGCAAGAATGACAAGCTTGTTGACAGTGAGTGCTTCCTTGATGGGAAATGTCGAATTGCAAATGTGATCTACAAATTGTATTGTGGATGCTGTGATGGAGACTTCTTTGTCGGCAAAACACAAAATTATGTCAAACATAGAGTCCAGCAGCACATCAATTCTGTTGTGAAATTGTGGAAGAAAACCCAATCTTGAGCAGTCTGGAGTTGACTGATGATAGTTTGATTTTATCTCCCATGTCCACTAATAGCACAAGATCTATGACTACCAAATCAATGGATATAGCAGCTAAATCATCACCAGCTCTGTGCACACAATTCCCAAGCGGGAATAATAGCATTGGTCAGTCTATTCTCCTCCCCCACCGTCCCTGACGAACAACTAGATGACGTCTTGGAAGAAGAAGACGATGAGGATGAAATTCCAGAAATGGATGACAACCTCTCATGTTTCAACGGCATCGCCACCACAATCAAGCCAGTGCTAGCCAACCCCCATCCCCATCGGGAAGTGTTAAAACAACTTCATCCAGGCTATCAAATGTCAACCCATTCAGAATAGAGTTTGGCAGGCAAGCAGTCTTCGAAAGCCTCGTCCAAGCAAGGTCCCAACTATATGGCCCAGTGCTTGAAAAAGATATTAGAGCAATCTCATGCTCTGCTCTTTCAAGGCACTATGTACCCACTGTCAGGACATTGAATTCACTCGTATAGAGGATGTATCTACCTGAAGCAAAAAAACTCTGCAATTAGAGTTGCTTTCCAGTGGTTCTGTATTATCTTATATGAAAATGGCAACCACAAAAAGCTGCAGACTTTGCATGAAAGAACAGATAGCTCTATTGCGCCATTTTTGCAAGGAGCCAACTAAATAAAATAAAATGATGAACACTAGAAGGGAAATGCATGGTAAGAGCTCATGCAAGACAAGGTTCATATGGCTCCGGTCCGTTGAGAAAGAGGGTGCTGATGAGACTACTAGTTAGCCGAAAATGACAAAGAGGTTGTTAGGTAAATGAAAGTCCCAACTAGATGTGAGAAAATTCCCACTTAGCGGATTTAGGTAAAGTATATTTTTTTAAGAGTAATTTAAGGTGGGTGATGCTGGCGCTCTCTATTTTTTGAACCTGCGATGCCGCTCAAAAATCACCAACAATTTCTTTTAGCAAAGTAAAGAAGCTGCTGATCTACGATAAATCCTAGCATTGAATCTCATTATTATGCTCAATACTCCTTAGATTGACTATATGACCAATACCAATTACAATCAATGATAGGCAGGTCTAGTGCGTCACTGAGAATATATGGTAACATGCAGGTGAGAGAGAACAACCCCAACCCGCATAAGACACATAACTGAAGGAAGCTAACTAGCGTGCATCTTCTACTACTACTAGATAGTCACCAACTCTGGCCCTTCCTGAATAATGGGTGTTGGACATACCTTTGCTGCTCTGGGGTCACTTTACCTCCTGATTGTTGGTTTGTTTGTCCTCACACCTTGACTCATTTGTTGGTGTTGTAATACCCGTCCATACATGAATAGAGACAGATAAAAGGCTTGGAAATGTACTGCCATGATTGCTGATTTGTAAGCTGTGCTATATGAACCAACCTGATTGTTGGAATTGTGTTCAGCAGTCTCAATCTCAATTGCAAATCTCATCCCAAACCCTGGGCAGCCTCAGTTGGTGTTGATGTGTCAGCACTTGCACTTGACCTGGAACATAATAATAATAATAACTAGGAATTTACACTAAAATAGTACGATAGCGCTACAAGTGGTCTTTTTGAATGCCATGGTTTACATAACACGGTATGGTCATTGGGAATGGCAGAGGGTATCTCTCTTTGGCACAAACTGGCCAGGACGAGGTTTATGGAGTGGAACCACCAACACATGGGACCTAGCTTTACCGGAGAAATTCCGGAGACAGCTGGTCTTGCATGTGTTTGGCACTCTAGTCTGGACGTTTCAGTCTTTTATTTGATTTTTGTTCAGCTTCCATGCTAGCCGGGTGCGGATGTCTGCGTGCAATTGGTGGGCTTAGTCCTTGGTCCCGATATATCTGTTGCATCATAGCTCTGTTGTCAAATGTTGGTCTTGATCTGCGTTGATTTGCTGCTCTTCTTCTCGTGGATGCCCGTTGGTGTCTTCTGACTGTTGATGTTTATCGTCCAGCTCTGTAGGCTGCCTTCATTGCAACAACCCAGTAAGATTGTTTTTTAAAGGATGACCGATAGAGTCCATCAAAGTCCATTTCTAGGAGGAATTTGCTTTCTGTGGGGATGTTGGCTGGGTTGATGTTAAGTAGCTGTTCGATTTCCAATAAAACATTTTGTCTCTCTTTCAACCGTAGGTAACCTCGAGCATCGTCGTGGAGTGTAAAGTTTCGATAGAGCCATTGAGAGTGAGAAATGTGGAGGATGTGAGAGACGAAATGTTTCATCCAATCGGTTCCATTCATCCGATATGGTGACACCGCACAATGAAATCTCTGGATTGTTCCAATCTCCACAGATACTTTCCGGTGGAGGAACTCAATCCAACCAATTTTGTCCTGGCTTTCTGCAGCTTATCTGAGACTTGTATTCATTGTACCCATGCTTGCAAACGAATAGCCGCGTAGCAAGAGGTATTTTTCAATCCAGTAGGCCAGTGCTGGATCAGTATGGTTGTCTTGATGCATCCAGGCTATAAGTTTGTCCACCCCTTCTTTGAATAACAACGTTCTTCCCCTGTCTGGACATCTATTAAGATGTTCATCTGTTTCTATGTTGCGTTGGCAGTTGGGACACTTGTCGTCCAGAAGATCTTGAATACGTGCCATGTTTTTCCGCGTAGCGCACCACCCTGAGGCCTGTTTTGCTAACCAAATTCCGTACATATCTGGTTTGGATGCTAGTGCGGCATTAATTGCTGCCCATTCTACTTGGTCAAAGTGGTCTGGAGACCAGCCTAACCCCCTTCCCCTCTTCTGAACTCTACCTGTATAAAACTTCCTGGCTTTTACTTCCCAAGGCAAAATCTGACTTCTTTTGCAACATCTATTGTCAGCTTGCTATTATCCACGAACACTGCTACCTTTTCAAGTGGGAGGACTTGTTTTCCTCTGTCTGGTGAAGCTTCTCCTATCATGCTACGGTGTACTGGTGCTCCTTGCCAGCTCATTCCATTTGACGTTAAGTTGCTCTTCCAGTGACAATTGACGCCATAGCTTGATTCTATCTTGATATCCGTTGACGTGTTCATATATGAATCCCATAAGTTGTTCTGATTTTTAGTGTCCTGATTGACCGTAAAAGAGCGGCTTGTTTTTGGTCTGTTTTTATGCGCTTTCTGCGCCATGAGGATTGGTCAAGAGCAGCATTTTTGTCACAGTATACCTTGCCTCTCGCTTTTTCCACTTGATAAAATTTGGCAAAAGCCCGCGATAAAGTGTGCAGCGCAACTAAACCCAAGAGTTCCCCATGATAAGCACTCGCGCTGGGCAAGATTTCGTACAAGGATCCTCTCAGCATCTTCTGGGAACGTATACAGCAAATAACTCAGCCCACCCCGCTGACATGCGGAGGTTTCTTTCTATCATAGGAGTCATCAGTTACCATCAGTGCGGGGTTGTTTTGCAGGGCATCAATTAGCCACGTAAGGTCTTGATCTTCATCTTCTATTGACTCTCACATCCATTCGCCGTCCCACGAGCGTAGAAAGGCCCAAAAGTCATCTGGTTGAGTTGGAGAAACAGCTAGGTCTACTCCTCGCTCATAGCGGATGATAAAGCGCTCTATTTCGACTGTCACGCTCATTGGAACTCCCATTGGTAATGCTTTGGGCGCAGTATGAATCAATTTGTATCTTCTGCCTCCGCGCGTTCTGGTTGCTGTGAGTGATGGATAGTAGAAATTTACACTATCCTCCAGCACTTCTGTCACCACATTTGTTTCTGCGTCAAAGAACCACTGTCAGATGCGGTGTGTAGGCGCTATCCAATCTCCAAGTGGGTTTGCCAGATAGCCTCCTGCCTCAGTATAC
>JAZGVS010001228.1:0-10405 GCA_037356235.1 Bacterosira constricta
AGGGCACTACATCCACCATCCTTTCTTCCATGACAGCAACCATCACTACTACAATACAGTCGCACTAACAATAATTTGTAATTTGGTTTGTAATTTGGACAAAGAGGCTTTGTAAGTCTGCGTATCCTTGTTGTGTGCTGTCGAGGCGAAGCGCGGCAAAACTGAACGTGGAAGGCCATCCGGTTTGGTATGCTCTCCCAAGCTTCGTGCGAGATGAGAGAGATAGTGCACCGTCGGCCATGGTTTATCTGCTCAGGCTAGAAACTCCAAGCTAGCCTATTTTGGTTGAATTGAATCTTGGCTAGAATCGGCGAATACGTGATCCTTCTAGACACCACATTTTAAAGGTTACTTCAACCTGGTTAAGATGTGCAAGTCTAGCATTATTTTCCACACCAAGAGGAACTTTATATTTGGGTGACCTTCAACGAACTGCTCAATTCGGTGATCTAAAGATCAAATGGGTAGCTTGTAAACCCAATTACGTTGATGCAGTGAGTCCAACAGAGGGCGCATCACATCGCTCCCTCTGTGTAAGGTAGAGAAGGATCCAATGATGATCATCTTCTTCTTAGCACGAGAGAAAGCGACGTTGAGCCTACGGAAGTCCTGCAAAAGTTTCCCCGCCTTGCCTTCTTTATTGCTCCTAACAAGAGAAATGATTATTGCTGATTTGTCCCGCCCCTGGAACCTATCAATTGTGCATATTTCTAGACCATTGCTTATGGATTCTTGGAGAGCAAGGTTCTCATTCAATAGGCGAAGCTGGAGTGATTATTGTTAGATAGACTCATTTCTTATGAAATCAAATACGGCCAGACAAAAATCCACATAATAAAACTAACCTGAGATCTAAATGGCGTAATGACTCCAATGGAAGAGTTCTCGAGACCACAATTCGATAATGATAATGCAATGTTTTGCACAATTGATGCTTCAATTTCGTTTATGGGTCCTCCGGCTCCCTTCCTGATACCATCAGACTCTGTCCATCCTTTGCTATCAGTATCGAGAAATATCACCGGTTGGTCAGGGTTGATTGCTCGTTCAATCCACAGTCTGTCCGTGGGATTAATCAAGTCCAGATTCTTTGCAAGATTTAGATCTAGCTTTTGACGTCGGACGTTTTCATTTCCACATTTCAATAAGCCCTTGTATGCTACGTTTGAGAGGACAAGAGGAAAACATGTATCAGAATGAATGAATGGTTGGATCTTCGTACAAGTCCTTTACAGTTTTTTTCATGATATTCACCTATTATGTTAGACAGGTGACATATCTCTTCATTCATGCGGTACTGCATTGTCAATTTTGCCACAGCATCGGGGAATCCTTCTGCCAAGTGCATAAGCATAGAAATGCCGTAACCTGAATTGGCAGGTGAAAAGAGAGGATGTGAGATAGTGGTGTCAGTGTTATCTCTCACCAACAAAGGCAAAAACCAAAGATAGATCAAGAAATAGATGCTCACCTGCTTCTTCTGCCACTTCTGAAATCACCAGTGGAGGCAGCTGCATGTGGTCTCCAACAAGCACGAACGAATCTGCCGCCATGATTGCTCCAAGAACAGCCGGTTGCGATATCTGGCCTGCTTCGTCCACGATTACAACATCAAAGTGCTGCCCAGCCAATAGTGGGCTGCGGGGAGCAGTTAGGGCACTCACGCCGACAACTTTCGCGGCTGATATGACCGCGTGTAAATACTCGACACTTGGTTTTTCAATTAAAGATGATGAGCCCTTAGAATCCTTCCTTTCGACTTCGCACGCAATATTATGCGCCAAAAGTGATTGGACTTGAAGGTGACAGGCCGAATCTCGACCGATCCGGACTATTGAGTTTGGTACATTTTCTTGTAATGGAGAAGATTGGATCATTCCGCTCTCCATTAGCTTGCATAGCAAGTTGTCTACTGCAGAATGAGTGTAGCTTGTAAGGAGGACTCTCTTTCCTCTAGAAACAAGCAAACGAGTAATGAAAGCAATGGTTGCCGATTTCCCTGTCCCCGGCAGACCCTGAACGAGAGCAAAATCCTCTGCTGAGATGGCCTTAAGAACGGCCCCCTTCTGATCCGAGTTGAGCCTTCCAAAGTCTTGTTTCAAACTATCCAGGTCACATCCAGGTACATCCAAGGCGAATGCCTCACTGGTGAACAACGAGCGCACTGATATGCCAAGGGAAAAGCGAGGGGGTGGCTCAAGTCGAATAATCGTATTGGTCAAGCGCCTTCGCCGAACAGAGTACTCCGTGTTTGCCGTTAGTGACTTTGTCTTTACTTGAGTTCCCAATGATTCGGCCGAAAAGCTGGGTATGTCGAGCGTGAAGAAGTTCACCAGGTTCTGGAGGAGCAGCCCAACAGAATTGCCATACTCATCCTTGTCGAGGCGGAACTTGACCACCTTCCTGGTGTGGTTGGAATGAATGCCATTTCTTTGATTGTTATTGTTGTTCAAAGGGGTATTATTGGAGCTCTTAATCAGTCGTTTGATGCGACCGACATCCTTTTTAGGAACCGCAATATCGATTGATTGTTCGCCAATCCTCGTAACTGCACCTCTCAAAATGTGCATTTTATGCCGGACAACAGCTCTGCGTTGTTGTTGCTGTTGTGAGTTGAGGTCTTTGTGATGCGCTACATTTTGCGCGAGCAAGGTGCCATCCTCGCTTACAATGACATAACTTCCCACTTCAAAGCTCAAATTTGTTAATGGGGTACTACCATGAGCGATCGAATCGTCGGAGCGAACAAATCGAACTGTTTCATCTCCATCTCCGTTACCACCGGCTGAATTTGTTATTATGTCATCATCATACTCTGCCGACGATAGCGCTTTTACTCCATCGGTCTCCAACACCAAGGAAGAAATGCACTTGCCATCCCTCAACTCCTTCTCGCTCGATTCAAATAACCATGACTTGGAAATGACATCTTTCGAACTAGCATGCTTTTCGAGATCGATCAACCTGTCCCATTTAGAAAAGTATTCCAAATCAGCGGCCTCTAAATGTCCAGTGAAATGGTTTAACAATCTTGCGTGGCCGTTTTTGTTGCTGCCAAGACGAGGTGATGGCGCAGTAGCGGAAGAGCTATTATTTTTGTCCGCGGAGGCATACATCATACACTCGCGATTCTTATAACAGCGCTCGCACGTGCTAATGCTGGGCAGCAATGTTGGCAGGGCACTGGGAGGAGGTGGTTCCTTCACCACCACCCTGCCTTTCCTACCATTTGAACTTCTTCTTCCTCCTCCTCCTCCTTCCATTAAATTGTTTCTATTCGTATCGTCTTCGTATTCAATAGCAAGTCCACGGGGTCTCGATGCCCTCAACACATCACACACCACCAAATTGCGTTGTCCAATTAATGTTTTGATATCGCTCATTGATGGTTTTACGTGGATGGACTTGTAACTTTTGTGGTTGAGATAGAGAAGCATTCCGCTGTTTGTGGCGCCCATTCGTTCCACATCCCTATCATTTTGAGTCTGATTGTATCCAACATTATTGGAACAAGCCGAGCCATGACGCGCACTGAGCATCATTGTATATGTGCTCAATTGGGCTAGGTGATTGTGGGCTGGGTTTTGAGAATATCCTGTTTTAAGCTCTACAGGCATTAATGAATCTTGCATACCCTGGCTGGATGAGGGCGTGGATGAATTGAGTGGTTTGGTACGTGCTAGGACTGTGGCGTCTACATTTCCCCTGTAAGAGATATTGACGAAAAGCATGTGAGATTCAAATGGACATAGCACATGACAAAAGAACGAAATGAATAACATGTAGATAGAGGGCATTCAACGACATCGGTTTAAGATACGTACTTCAATCCCAATTCAGGAACATGCGCCCATTCCTCCGTGGAATACACACCCTTGATTTCCATCAATATGTTATTGATAGGAAACATTCCCTTTAATTCAGTTGTTGGTGTATAACTACCACTTTCACCCCCTACACCTGCACCTCCAGCACTGCCACCGAAACCCAAAGTCGTCTGCCTCTTCTTTGGACCCTGCTTCGAGCTAGTAACATTCCAACTCGTAAACGCCTTCAAAAACTGCTGCACCTGAGGTAAAGTCTTGATAACATCGCCGTACCCCTCTTTCCTCTCGACAATCCCACATCCCAACAGCATACTTGCACCATTCCTAATAATCTGCCTTGTGAACAACGCTGCACTTTTATGCGACGCGTCACGTTCACGTATGCATTTTTCGAACAGTTCATGGCGCAATGTACCGATAACGGCTGGTTTGGAGGAGAGGCCTGTGGAGCCCAGCCTGGATTGGAGCACGGCGAGTCGTGAGCATTTAGTCGCCTCGCTTACCAATGTTGGAGAAACCAGTTCATCCGGATGGATTATTAAGACTAAATCATCATGGGGGTCGCTGGAGGGAGGGGGGTCGCTGTGCAGTAGCATTGGAAGGGCGGTGGGATCGGTGAGATATGTGCCAGAGAGGCTGCATAGATGGAGGATGGCACCGATTTGACAGTCAGTGTGAAACCATGCTCCGCGTAGGTGCATGTATCCGTCTATATTGTTGCTGCTATCGTTGACATTGCCATTGCCGTTCATGTCATCATCAATAATCTTCCTGAGACGATCCATCTCATCATATTTATAAGAACTGCTCTTCTTCTCACTATTATTATTGGCTGATGGTGGTTTCCAAAGGGAAACACCAATAGTTCTAGTGTACGTTTCCAACTCATCCTGAACACTTTGAATTGTGTATCGTGTAAAAGAGAGGAAAGATGGTTCATTCTGTGAAGGAGGAGGGTGTTGACGATTGTGAATGGGAGCATCCATCGGTGGCGCCATCGGTGGTTGATGCTGATGCTGTGTCATCACGGCCGCAATCTTACTGTCCAATGCTGAAAAGTCAACTTGGGCAAAGCAGTCGTCGTCATCATCGTCGGAGAATTCGCTGCGTATTTTGTTGCTTGTGATGTTGTTATTGCTGCTGCTGACTGCAGCATCTGGCTTGACACCATGATGTGATTGCGTCATCGCCTGCACGCTGAGATCAATCGCAGCAAGATCATCATCGTCCCATCCATCGTCATTATCAAAATCGTCGTAACCTCCTGTTGTTGTTGCATCATCCGAAGCTGGTGGGGGTTGTGTAAAAGCAGAGCGTTGTTGCAGTGCAGTGGTGGATGATGGCGGAGGAAAAGGTGCAGAATGTCGCATGGAAGAAGGCTTTTGTTGTTGCTCTAGATCAATACCTGCAAGATCTTCATCATTCCATTCATCATCATCAAAATTGTCGTACTTCGTCTTGGTAGTGTGACCCCCAGCCGAAGATGGACGTTGGAGTAAAGTAGATGATGTTGAGTCAACGGTGGAAGTTACAGGAGGTAGCGACGCAGAACGTTGAAGTGTCGCAGTTGGTGGAGGCAATGGAGCAGAATGACGCATTTTTTGTTTTCGATGTTGTTGCTGTCCTGCATGTGTTGATGGAAGAGAGGGACGTCCATGGATTTGAGTCATGGCCACGGAAAGATCAATGGCAGCGAGATCCCAATCCTCATCATCGTTGCCAAATTCGTCGTTCATGTTGGTTTTGTTGTTACTTTGAATTGTTGTTGACTTCTTCATGCTGTTGCTGACTTTGCTGTTGCTGCTGTTGTTGTTGGTAGAAGCATTAATTTGTTGGATTGAAAGTTTCTCTTGCTGTTTCGGTCGATCAATTTCCTTGACCTTTTCGTACGCTGCCTCGTTGCATTTCTCGTCGTGCGCACCAAATTCAGCAGAAAAATGTTCATTGACGGTATCAACTAATTCCGATTTCATTTCTGCATTGACACTATCAATCACTCCACACGGATTGTTATCCACAGCAGAGAGTTGCACACTCATCGAAGAAGCACAGATGGGCAACGACGATGATTCAGCGCAAGATTCAATCTTGACGTCATGCCCTACATTCGCTGCCACTTGCTTTGAAAAAAGCTTTTCACCATTTGCACCACCACCAGATTTGGCGGCAGTCGTCGCCTTCTTGGCAGCACAAGCACGATCCAAACCCATTTCAATCTCCCGAAACAAATCACAGTCATCCTCCCCACAATCCTCCTCGGCATCATCGCTGTTCTTTGCATCGTTCCTAAATTTTGTTGAGAAGATCTCCCCGAACAATTGTTTATTGTCATCATTTTCCTTTTCAACTTGTTTTTTCCCTAATGGTGGCAGAGTAATCTTGCGCTGCTGTCGTGAATATTGCGGCTGGGGAGGATGGGTATGACTCCTCTGCAATCCGATTGGACCACTTCCATGGAATAATTTGCGCGAACTCATTGGAGAAGAATTCTTGCCCGTTGAAAAAGAAGTTGGCATGGATAATTCTTGGTTGATATTTTCCATTGTTTGGGATTGCGATAATGAGTATTGGTGTTGGAAGTGTTGGCATTTTTTGGCACGCCTAGAAAGTCGAATACGCGATCGACTTCTTGGCTTGCTGATAATTTCTGACGCTTTTTTTGCCGAGTGTCATTTTTGTTTTCATCGCTGGCATCATTTGTATCTGCATTCGACTCTTGCATTTTATTTTCATGAATCGTGGGCAATGCAGAAGAATTCGCCTGCTTACTCTTGGCACCACGTTGCTTCGTCGCGGAATCCCCTTTTCTTCTTCGTTTAAGCTTGCTAATCGTCGCTGGTACCTCGCCTGAATTCATGAGACCTTTTGCCTTTGCTCTCGCTGCTGCTCTGGCGGCGGTTCCGGACGATGCTGCGGGGGGAGGTGTCATTGTTTCGTTATTCTTGTTGGTGATGCTTCTGGTGTTGGGATGATTGTTTGCTGCTGCTGTGGCGGCGGATGATGATTTCTTCTCATCGCCATCATCATCATCATTGTCGTCGTCATCGCTGTCCATGGTGTCAAAGCTCAATTCCTCAATCTGCTGTGTCATTGCAATTGGAAGTCGTTTTTTCTTACCCGCCTTGCCACCACCATCATCACCATTGCCATCATTATCCGCATCATTGTTTAATAAATGACGCAAATCGACCAAATTGGTCGTTTTTTCTTCCCATATTATCAGTGCTGATTCTTCCGAGTCGCTGCCATCGGCGTTGTCATTATTGTTGTTTTTGTTGTTGGAGAGAGTGGAATTGGTGCTGCTATTGTTGTTGTTGGAGGGTGGCATGATGATTCTGTCTAGAGTGCCGACGACGGTGTTTGATTGCGTGTATGGTAGATTTTGTTGGTGTTGGTGATGGTGAAGTGCCAATGCGAAGAAGAAGAAGTGTTGGGATCGATGCAGATGGAAGATTGATGCATATAATGACCTATAATGACTTCCATAGGATCTAGTAGGATATTTCTGTATCATACTACAGATTCCAGAAATATCATTTTGGAAACGCTACCAAAAAACAAAAATACTTTGTTGGTACTTGGTACTGGGTACGATGTATCCTACAGAGGAACAGATAGCATAGAGTGGGGGGAATTTCCATTCCAAAAATAGTTCAGGAGAACTATCTTTTTCTCTTCACCATGGTGTTACCTTTTGTTACTGTTACCAGCCGCTAGCGGACGCCATTGCACCTGTCTCTAGCCGCCGACCGTAATCAATTATTACCAACCCACCGGACCAGCACGCCACAGCGAGCCAAAAATTCGTCGTCACTCCTTGCGAAAAAATTGGCCAACTAGATATCTAACCTGACACGCAATAATCTGAGCGACTATATAAGTCGTCATCCAAATATTGTACGGCAGGCGATAGGGAAGAGCCCACCTTCATTGTTGCAGATTCGCAAAATTTATAGGCGACCGGCCAAGCGTCCGATCCATGTACGGCGGAACTATGTATCTGACGATGATATGACCACCATTAAAAGGGTGGAGATAGACGGTGCTATTAGTAATGATATGACCATCCTGACTAAAATCTTAATTGTGGATTATTGCTACAATTTTAGAGTTGGCTTAATTCGCACCATGACGTGGCATAAGCCACAACACCCCCCCATGTTTGCCAACGAATGGGAGCAATGGTCAGAGTACATTTGCTAGGTATAGAAGGAGGAACAAAGAAGATAGTAGAACATGTGCCCCTCCCCCAATATTTTTGGATTCTTGGAGAAGACCAGAGCACCTTCCAGAAGTGACAAGTGTGCAATTATAGGAAGCAGGGAAGAGCCAATAGAGATTTACTTTGCTTTGTTGGTTGGCATGGTAGCGGTAGTAAAATAAAATAAAATAAGGTTTACAACGTTCATCTCATAGTGGTCTTCATTCACTATAGAGACCTGTATTGAGCAGGCAGACAATAAGATGGTATTGGTGGGTAATTGTAGGTCGTGTGGTTTGGTGTCAGAATAGGCCAGGAAACAATGTTTTGTTGATCATACATGTGTTGATAGTGTGCATAGGCTTGTGCTTTGATGGTCATGGCAACCCAGGGTTGTAATGGTTTACTGCTTGCTGCTTGAATGTGTGCAAAATTGTGGTATGTTGAGCTATTTGCGAGCACATCTCCATCCTGTGTGGAGGGCCCAACAGTCTTGAGTGGGGGTGGCAGTAAATAAACTTCAATGGCGGTTGGTGCATAGAGGAAGGGTTTTGGAGCCGACATGGAGAGCAAGGTTGCGGACTGGATTATCTGAGACGGGCCCCCATAAATAATGATGAAGGATCCTTGGCAGTATTGCTGCCGGTCCAAGTCCGTAGGTGGATCATAACCTGTTGCAACCTATTAACCATAATTAGAAATTGGGACATACTATCAAACTGTACCGACCTGATCTGTACGCGCTATCATACCAACCTGTTTTTCGGGGAATGACTTCTCCCCCCTCGCGGCTACAGATACCTATCCTGTCGCAGGATACCCATCCTCATTGATTTGTAGACAATTTGTATACGTGTGACTAGCAGTTTGATTAAAATGACCATATTTGGCAGCTACCTAATATGTTCGAGTGGTCACAGAGTTGTTGTCACTGTCAAAAGTTGCTAGTAAAAATCCTTATGCATCCTATTCTAATTTTTTATCAATTCTGAGGCCTCATGTTCAATCCCCCCCCACATCCATGTTTTCTGTAAGTAATCTTTAGCTTGAATTTTCAATCCCCCCACCAGTCAATCTACCATTTCCAGCCCTCAATGTTCCCACTTTCCAACCCCATGATCTGCCAAAAATAGGCATACAATTACCCCTCAGTCTCAGTAACACATGGCATTGCTTTGCAGACTATTCAGGGTGCCAACTTTTCTCAGGTTGGTACGTAAGTTCTCTATATTTATACACTCAATCTTTCTATATGATAGGCATAGTGTAGTGGCGCAGAGGTAACGCTCGGTCCGCGATGCGCAAGATGCACGGATTCAAGTCCCATCTCGGACCTCAGCCCATTGCATGCGCGTTGTATTTCCAACCAAAACAGGTTGGTATAACAGCGCACACCGATCAGGTCGGTATAGCTCGATATGCTGAATTGGGATGCAATTCGTTGTTGAGATTGACTAAAATCTTAATTGTGGGTCTTATTGTTACAATTTTAGATTTGGCTCAATGCGCATGATGTGGCACAAGCCATACCACAACTATCTATGATCAATCACAGGACTATCGAGCGTAATAGTGAGAATTACATTAGGAGTCGTCATCTACGGTCAGTAGCTACTCTACTTTCCAAAAACCATTGGCGATGTTTGCAGCGTGTATTGTAGAATGGACGGTCACAAGAGAAGCCGATTTTACTTGTTGCTTTTCTTGTACGTATATCTGTGATAGTGTTGTTACCTACATACATCCGGTTATTGGGAATTTTTCAACATACTAGGTGAGACTTTTAACCTAGTAGCGCAGGCTATTTTTGGCTAGCTAGTACCCACCTCAACACCCTCCTCCCTCTCCAGAACCTCAAGCCTTAAAAACCTTGTCTTACGTGAGCAATGGCCATGCAGCTCCTTCCTACTGTTCATTAAATTAACTTTTATAGATTTCTTCAAGCCNATGCCAGTGTAAATGTAAAGAATCTCCAACTTGACATTAGTGTGGCACCAAGTTGCTACACCTTTCTTCTATTTGGATTGGATGTCTTGGCAGTGGGACCATATATGCTTTGAAAGTGTAGAGCTTTTTATACTTTCGATAACTTTTTCAAGCACTGGTTGGAATATGATTCGCCTTGCTTGGACAAGGCAAGGGAGGTCAGATCTTGGGGTACCCTTGGGCGTACCAACTGCTTGGCGAAATACATTGGTAAGGGATTGCTCAGTTGAGGGTGCCTTGCTTGTGTTCGAAGTTGATGATGGGATGGGACTTGGGATAGGCTGGGATGGTTGGGTGAATACCTGATGCGAAGGCAAACAAGAACCCGGTATCTATGATCACAACACTGCTCAGGTTCAATCTCAGTACCAGGGACACACAAGCTACTCAC
>JAZGVS010001229.1:0-10325 GCA_037356235.1 Bacterosira constricta
GGGTAGCTCGGCCTCGTTCGGCTTTCTAAAGTGTTTTCTAGCTTACAAAAACTAAAGCTCAACCTTAACGAAGCTTGGATACCAAATTCGACAATCAGCGGAATTTAATCCAAGAAGTATCACCTGTTCCGCAAGAGTTCTGTGGAACATCTAGAAAATCCTGAATTTGAAGAAACTTCATAACACTAATCGAACTGGGAAAATAGCGGGAACGCCCCAGCCACCTCTCATTGTGATTTTGATTTTTCAATTTCAACTTGTCATTGCCCTTTACTTTGCCTTTGCCCTGCCACTTCATTTGCCACATTGCCGCCAGCCACCAGCAAGAACCGCTGTTCTCGACTCTTTACACCTTCATACCTCCCGCCTCCTCCCGCCCATTGATTCACTCTTCCGTCAGACCCATCCTTCATTTTTCATCTCTCAAACAGCACAGTCAAATAAACACCAGCACCATGCCACCCAAAGGACAATCAGATCAAAACCTCATCGGCAACTCCAAAGCCGCCAAATTCGTAGCATCCAACCCGCTCGATCCCATAGCCAACCCATTCGCAAACCTCGGCGACGACGAAAAGGAAATCCACAAAGAAGTATCCAACAATGTCCAAGAACGTCTCACAAAAGCCATGGATGAACTCAAGGAAAAACACAGAAAGGGCACCAACGAAAAAGACGATGTCGATCGCGCCCCCACCGGCGCGGCCTACAAGGAAATGCATCAACACCAAATGGCGCAGGCCAAAGCTGTGACAATGGCGAAAGAGCAGGCGAGCGAGAGGGAACGACGGGAGGAGAATGCGCAGATTATGAATGTGAAGGAACAAATGCGGCGGATGAAATTCAATGATTTGGAGAATGAAAATGCTGATAATCACGACAATGACAATGAATCCGAATCGGAAGATGATGATGATGAATATGGTCATCTTCTGGATGATGAGGATGACGCATTGCAGGCAATGCGCCAAAATCGTCTTGCCCAACTCAAACAACAACAAACCCAACGTGCCACAAACATCTCACTAGGCCACGGCTCCCTCCGTACCATCACCCAAGATGAATTCCTCCCTGAATGCACCGGATCCTCCAAATACGTCATTGTCCATTTCTTCCACGACGATTTTGAACGCTGTAAAATCTTGGATTACCATTTGAAAATCATCGCCCAAGAGCATTTAGAAGCCAAGTTCCTCCGTATTGACGTTGAGAAGTCACCATTCTTCGTGTCGAAACTCAACATCAAGACGTTGCCCTCATTGTTCGTATTCGACAATGGGAAGCATATTGCACAGCTTGCGGGGTTTGATGGATTGGCGAAAAATCCTAAAAAGCCGGATGAGTGGCATACCGGGCGGTTGCAAGAGTGGATTGCGGAGACAGGGGCTATCAAGTATGAGAGGCCTACGGAGGAGGTGATGGAGGAGATGAAGCGGTTGGGTATTGTTGCGAGGGGGAATGTGTATAGTGATCGAGAGAGGAGTAGTGGGATGGTGGAAGATGAGTATTAGAGAATGGGGAATAGATAGTATGGTCGTTCTTGGGGTGTCAGGGGAAAGGAGAATGGCTGTTTTGTCTTAGACATATTGTGCCACACCTTGTTGATAGAAATTCATAGAATGCATTCACAGAAAATTATAGCCACGAAACAAATTTGCAATCATTGCATTGAAATAGTTTGCGCTCAATCCATTGGCAAAATGCTGGATATTTTTACACGTGCCCTCGTGAAGAAACACGAAAGAACAGAAGCTGAATTATTGTACCTCTAATAGCTTATGTGCTATGATGTACGCAGCGTCCACAGTTGGTTTTTCAATTTCTGGCCAATTCAAGAACACACTAACACCAAACAGTAAAACTACTGGCTCTCCCCAGCTGAGAAGAAGCTGAGAAGAACAGACCGACTTGAATCACGCTAACACGATTAGCATCCTAGATTGAATCAAATCAGCCTGTGTCAAAACTTGGCATGGATATTGACGAAGCACACATCCATCAGACAATGGATACTTCATCGACAGAAGTAAAGCTGGAAGACCACATCACCAATGATAATATGCTCATCTTTGTGGAGCGACCGTTGGAAATACACCTTTGATCACGGATATCAAATTTCAGTTTGAAGCATCCTCTTTGCTCACCCACGCTGACGGCAGCGCAATGCCGTCATACCTACAGGTCGAGAGTCGAGACTAGCTATCTCGTTTCATCTTCTATTTTCAACCTCATCCAAGTAAGCAATATCGTCACATCAGGTGCTGCTGGAGATATTCTCCATAAAGGCCGGTCATATGCTTGATATTGATAGTAAAAAATGGTCTGTAATAATTATACTGACACCATGAGAGTAGAGTCTAGGCTAAATTCAGTAATAATTCAGACAATATGGATTACTTAGCTTCCCCTCCCTCTCCAATAAGTCTCCCGATCCAAGCTCTCAATCTTGAAAGGTATAAACAGGGTGTATAAGCTTCCACTGCTGAGATTTTGCTCTATCCTCTAGGTTTGCACAACCTGGAATATGAGCTTGCCGGGACACATATACCACCACAACCACAAAAGGGGACTTCATTCTCAATCATTGCTTTCCCTGTCACCTAGCGCCTCTGCCATCGCAAGGACACAAAGACAAAGGTCGTATGTGATGCAAATGTCCAACTTGCATCAAACATGGTTGGCAGACATGAACTCCAAAGATCGAGAAGCTTGCTCATGTGCTGTCGGCACTCCAGCAATGCTGTCGGCCAACCAACTGTTTACTAGTGCCCTCCAGCTTATCCCCTCTTTCTTGCGCCGCCAAATTTCCATCGAATCGTCTTCTGAACTAAATGTGACGAGTGCCACCAATTTGCTTGTGCAGATCTCCTTCTTCTTGTTGGGAAACATTGAAACATGCACTCGGCTGTTGCAACGAAACGGCCCAAAGGACTGCTTCATACAAATCTAATGTCATGACCAAGAGAATATACTTTCTTGCCGCACTGCCTTGTGAATGCCACGCCATCAATATTTATGGACTGTTTCGTGCTTGGGTATAAATTTTGAGAACTTATCACGATGACTATGACGAATAATCCACTCTTTCTTTCAACTTTCCAACCAAATCCGACAACATGATTTGTGGTGCATTCTTGGCACCTATACAAATGTGTACTTTTCTTCCCTTCCCGTTTTTTTCTATCAACTTTGAGTATATTTGCATCAAATTTACTAGCGAGCTACTCCAAGAAGAAGTAATAATCACCATAGCAGTGCACTCAATCCATTGGCAAAGTGCTGGCTATTTTTACATGTGTCCTCTCTGAAGAAACACGAAAGAACTGAAGCTGAATTGTTGTACCTCTAATAGCTTATTCGCTATGTGCTGTGATATGCGCTATGTGATGTGAGGTGCACATCGTCCACAATTGTTTTTTTTCCATTTTGACATATGAAAGCTGAGAAGAAGCAGACTGACGAACTGAATCGCGCTATAACACGATTACGATTGGCTCCTAGATTGAATCAAATCAGCCTGTGAACTTGGTTTAAAGCACTGTCAAAACTTGGCATGGATATTGACAAAGCACACATTATCCATCAGATATCATGGGTACTCCATCGACAGAAGTAAAGCTGGAAGACCACATTACCACTGATAATATGATCATCTTTGTGGAGCAACCGTTGGAAATACACCTTTGATCACGGATATCAAATTTCAGTTGTAAGCATCCAGTGATCTTCTGTGCTCACTCACGCTGACAACATCGCAATGCTATCATACCTCTAGGTTGAGACCAGCTATCTCATTTCATCTTATATCTTCAATTTCATCCAAGTAAGCAATATCGTCACATCCACGATCAGGAGATATTCTCCAAAGGCCAGTATTATATGCTTGATAATAAAATGGTCCCTGCTCATTTATGTTGCTATGTTTGTCATATTGCGAAAGATGTTGAGTGAGCCATTCAAGCCCACACACAGAGAAGGTCGCTGCAATGCAAAGAACACCCATAATATTATTTCAGCAACCTATCAATTTTTTTGTTTTTATCTAAGATACACATCTAGATCCAAAGATACTACTCGTACCAAATTCCTACCTATGTAACATCAACTCAAGAGAACAACTCGATCTCGAATCTCGATGCTCGGTGCTAGTGCTATGTAGCTTGATAGATGTGGTGAATGGCGAATGGCGAATGGCGAATGGCGAATGGGGAATAGGGACAAAGACGATAATGCAATAATATGCCAAGATGCCAAGGTACGATGCATCATTTGTGGGTCTCACCATCCTCGATATTTCCGGCCGACCCGTATCTAACATCCCAGAAGGCGGGAATGTCGCCTTCATTGATGAAATCAAACTTTGTCCCGCTGGAACTTGTGCGGGAGCCCTGATGAATGCTGCTAAGCTCGGTATCAAGTGCACGACCGTCGCGTGTCTCGGCAACGATGAGAAGGGAGACTTCATCCTCGATCGTTATCGTCGCATTGGCAATATTGATACGAGCTTTGTGCAAATCACCAGCGACGCGCCGACATCGGCCACCATGCTCACCATCCGGCCCAATGGAGATCGGCCGGCCTTACACCAGCGCGGTGCTTCTGATAAATTGTGGATTGACGAAAACGACTTTGACCGTGTCTGCAACGTGAAGGTACTGCACCACGGTGGCACGGGTCTTCTGAAAGATATGGACGAGAGCTCCCAGTCGGCCAAGTTGTTACAACATGCCAAGTCCAAGGGCGTGATTACCACATTGGACTTGATTGCTCCAAATGACACAACAATTCAATTCCTTGCATCAATTTTGCCACACGTTGACTACTTCATGCCATCCATGGAAGAGGCGCTGTTTTTATCCAACAAATCCACACCTCAGGAGGCTGCCAAATTCTTCCTGGAAATGGGCGCTGCCAATGTCATCTTCAAATGGGGAGACAATGGATCGTATATCCAAACATCAATACCCATCCCAAAGGAACAAATCCCATCTTGGTGTTGTGCGGTAGTGGATGGCAACGACGAGGTTGGAAATAGCACTACCAGCCTACGCATCCCTGCCTTTGAGGTTACGGTCAAAGACACCACAGGGTGCGGCGATTCCTATTGCGGTGGGTTTGTGGCAGGATTGGTCCGAGGCCTGAGTGTGCTGGATGCCTGTCGTTTGGGAACAGCAACATCCGCTTTGGTAGCCACTGGACTAGGATCCGATGCCGGTGTGGTGGATTGGGATTCCACAATTCAGTTTATGGAAAATGCAGCGGTAATTCTCAAAGAGTAGTATGTATGTTAATAAATCGTTTGTATTATTTAATCAATATTTAATTCTTGATGTGGGATGGCCAGCATGCCGCCACTAAACAGGCAGAAGAGGTACTCGACGCAAAAGCGAGGTTGGATGCACCTTTCAAGAACCACATTGATCAGATGCTATACTATGAATCAAACCAGAAACCAACAGTAATTATAAATCTAAGTCTTGACGATCGCTTTGGTCTTCTCATCCGTGACCAGATTTTGTGTACCCTGCCCTTCTATTCAATATTACGTTGTACACTACCTGAGCTTGACAGTGCACTGGCAGCAGAGGCAGGCATACATGCACCTTTCAAAACCAGAGCAATTCCATCAGAGTTCCATAATCAAAAGCAATCAAACCATGAAGCAAAGGAATCTAGAGTGCGAGTACTGATTCCAACTTACCAAGTTGAAAATTTCAGTCCTGCTGAGTCCATCACTTCACCTTGGCTTCACCCATGGACAACTTCACCCAAACTTCACCAACGCTCACCACTGACCTCTCACAACCCTTGAATCAAATCCAAGCCACAACGCTGTCATATCGCACTAACACATTCGCCATGTCAACTACACCATTAGAAGAACTGAAAGAAGAGATCGATGCCAAGAGAAGGTTCATCTCCACATTGCCTCCTTGTAAAGGCCGCTCCAAGGAGGCAATTTTCAAGGCAGAGCATGTCACAATTCTTGCACAAAAAGTGGAAGAGTACGAGCTGACTGTTGAATCTCGGCGTGTTGCCCAGGTAGTACACCAGCATAGAGAACTACACCCTCCAACCTTTGAAGAGGAATGCCCCATATGCCTTGAGGATATTGATATTGCAAACCCAGATTCAATAAAGTATTTTACTTGTTGTGGCAATGGTTTGTGTAAGAGCTGCGACCAAGCTATTCAAGATCGGGGATCTAATGGGCTTAAATCGTGCCCACTCTGCCGGGCTGTTATACCTAGTGATGATGAGACCGATTACCGCCGGATCAAACAGTGTGCGGATAATGGTCGACCTTGGGCGCAGACGAAAATGGGCGCTTGGCACTTCAATGGCAGTAAGGGGTACCAAGTCGATAATCGAGAGGCGATGAAATGGTTTGCGTTAGCAGCAACAAAAAAATTTCCACCCGCGCTGTATCTTGTGGCAATGATTCACAAGAAAGAATTGGATGGCATAGTAGCCAAATCAGAGACAAAAGCAATGTGTTTGATGAAAGAAGCTGCCGATCTTGGGAACCCTCAGGCGCAGATTGCGCTCGCTGAAATGTACTATCTTCGCAGCAGTGAATTAGATGATCAGCGGAATGCTACTATTTATGCCACACTTGCATTCAGTCAGAGCATTGCCGATCCAAGGGCAGCATTCTATTTGGGCACATTTTATTATTGTGGATCAGCAGGTTTTAGCAAATCGTTATACCGAGCTAAACATTACTACGAAGATGCTGCAGGGAATGGATACCGTGATGCCTATTATCGCCTTGCAGTGACCCTAATTGAACTGATCGCCCTTGAATGCAAAGAGTCGAGAAGCTCCAATAATGTCCCTGGCCATTGCAGTATACCAATGGCACTCTTCTGGGCGCGCAAAGCGGCAGCTAGTGATGGGAATTTTCAAGCAGACGCTACCAAATTTGTTGATTTGGCGGAGAGAGCTGGAAATCAATCTTGTTCCAGCTGCGAAAAAGAAGCGAAGCGCTTCTCTCATAACCTGAAGCAATGTGCAAGATGCAAATCATCTTGGTACTGTGGAAGGGACTGTCAGGTGAAACATTGGAAAGACGGTCATAAAAATGACTGCATCAAGCAGGAATAGGGAATGGGTGTAAATGTGTAGGGTACTTTTCTTTACTCTCTAAAACCGACATCAGGGTTGATTATTGCTGACGTTGTGTATTGTATGTGTGAGCAACGCAAATCGTTCCCAACAATAGGAACATTATCGTGGCAAACGAGACGTATGATGTGGCTATTTCTGTGTAGGAGTCTGATTTTGTAGATTCTCGACACAGGGAACAAACTTTATCGCTGTGCTGCCGACATTCGCAGAGTAATAGATGTGCAATACTATTCTCAAAAATGGATACGTAGGGTATAGTTGATTATGCATAAATTTTTAGTCAATTTGTGTTCATCTAACAGTACAATGAAAGGTTTCTCTGGAGACAATTCAATGAAGGACACAATCACAAGAGGGGGGTGTACTACCAATCTGCTCTAGCAAACAGCGTCTCTTCAATTACATTGTAGCTTGGCCTCGAAATAAGCACATCCCTCTTTTTGGAATTCGACTGAAACCTCAAACAAGAGTGAAGCGAGAACTCAGCTTCTTGATTCTTCCACCATCTCTTGACTTCATCTCAAACATCAACTCTTGACATTAAATTCCCCACCGTTACTGAAACATGTAGCAGTCTTGTAACTGGTATATGTACCTCTATCGCTATATTCAACGCACCATTCAACATTGCTCTCCTAAAATACAGTATCGACAATGCTTCGGCTTTCTCATACACAATACCAAGTTTGATTGCTTGCTAGCCATTGATTCTCTACGATGGTGCACTAATGCACTAAATGAGAACTCTGATGTTGAGAGTTCTGCATTGAATCCAACGCCCATCCAATCACAAATCTTGTAAAACTGAAGAAGACAGATGAAGCAACACGCAACTGGAGACAACAATAATCCTCTACCAAGGACCACAATCTTTCACACGAGTGGTGCCGGATGTACCAGATGCCGAAAATCCAGTGGAGCCAGCCAATCTAGATTCAGGGGAGTCAGCTCATACTACGACATGAAGTTCCATGGGTTAGGATAGTATTAAATTTAAGCAAAGACTTCATGAAACATAAGGAATAGCTAGATGAGGATAGAGAGAAAACTGTGCCTGTAGTCAATTGTTACAACAAACTATTATGTTAGATGTAAATTGGAATACCTAGTCGCTGGTCCACTCTACAATGAACACCCTTGATCCAATCAAGAGAGAAACCAATTCAAGATCAAGAGAGCTTGCACAAGGAAAAGCTTTTTGAGCCGCAGTACGAGAGCAAATTTACTTTGCCTGCTTCTTCGACTTCTTCTTCGCCGCGGGCTTGGAATCTCCGTCTTCCTTCTGTTTGGTGGCTTCCGCAAGGATGAAAAACTTCGAGAATCCGTCAGCCATAGCACGCTGAAGGCACTTGTCATTGACTTCACCATCGGGATCATTCATTGCAGAGTTGACTGCCTTTTCAAGAGCTGACGTGGCAGTGGGGTTGGGATTCTTCTTTGCCGCAGGAGTGGCATTTCCAACCTTTGCCTTCTTCTTGGGAGGGGCCTTCGCAGAAGCTCGTTTCCTCTTGAGTGTTTCTGGCACATTGTAAACTGCGTTGACATAGTAACAGGTGCTCTGGCGAGTGATCTTTGGCCTGAACGCCTTCTTCTCCTCTTCTGTGATGGCAGTACGTTTGAGATCCCAGCCGGGGTTCTGTTTGACATGCTTACGAAGGTCTACGCGAGAGAATCAAAGGAGTAAGTGCAGAGTGTGGAAAAGAAGTGAAGCATGGTATTATTATACAACACAACAGTGACGACATACACATCCTTACCACGGTAGCACGGCTGAGTCAAATGCTGGTCGGGTTTAGTGAGTGTGATTGAGATCCGATTTCCAGGCTCATACAGGGTCATCTCATTGAAGTCGATTCCACATTCCGATTCAATCTGTGACATTTTTGTTGTATCGTTCCCTGATTTGTCAATATTGAGCTCGGAATAATTGACAGTCTTGCGACTACGGCCTTTCGTAGAAGGAATCATCTTTCCGGCCCTATTGTCATTGGCGTTGGCAGCCTCCTCTGTTTCTGGTTCGGTGCATGTGTAGTCTTTTCCGAACAAGTACCCAAAGATGTTATTCATCAACACGGTTGGGACTGACTTGAGAGGTAGCTTTGATTCGGGACCACGAAGTTCTGACATAACAATCTCGACCATACTGACTTCCATTGTTCTCTTCAACGTGTCAAATTTTTCAGTAGCTTCGTTCTCACGACGCCTTGCATGGCGTGATTTTTCATTATCACCCCATGGATGGTAGCGGTAGAAATTATACTCCATCTTGCGCGATTGATCTTGGGTGCACCAGGCTTCGGAAAAAGAAATGAAAAAATATTACAATAGAGTGAGATCGAGTTGATTTTCCCGGTTTGAGTTTGCTTCTTGGAACAAAAAAAATTCCCTTCAAATTATCGAACCCAATCTGAGAGAGTGTGGATATTTCGCAAGCAAACGCCACCGGACGTCTGTTGCGAATTCGGCGTGATGAGATTGATAATGGCGTGTGTTGCGAATTCTCAGTCCTCTGCCACGCAGGCGCGGCACCAGCATAGGACAGAGGGGTGGTTCGTGGCCTTGCGGGCCCGGCCCTGGCATTGGCCACTTGCAGGTTGCTACTTGCCGATGTCGCCATTCGCCATTCGTCAAGCATTACAAGACTCACCAATTTCCAATCCACAATTATTTGAAGGGATGGCACATTATGGCACAGCGCTATGAATGTTGATCGCGGCGTCTCGCGTGTCGCGTTTCGCGTTTCGTGTTTGTTCTTGTTTGTTTTTCGGTTCTGATCGTGATGAGTCGTGTGTGGGCCCCATGCGCCAAAAATGGAAACCACGTATTCTTAGAGGGCTAAACGTCGGTAACGCCCGCCAAAATAGCTTTGGCCGCCCCCTCCCTGACAAGTCAAATCAACTAAATAAACATGATATGTAGTGCTATCTAAAGGTGATTCTTGCGAGGAGAGTTTCCTACATATGATAGTCATATATCACTTCTAGCCGATATTGAAACTATTTGAAGTAGAAACAGTTGATATTGATAACATACATTACGGTGTGTAAATGTACAGGTTATGTATAGGGTGGTCAACTATCTTCTAACTGTCTACAAAACGACAATTATCTCTACGCGTATTTGTTGCAAATCAAACGCTCTGAGGAGACAACCATTCAGTATTATTCTCCTAAGTTTATGTAGGGATTATGTCC
>JAZGVS010001230.1:0-10318 GCA_037356235.1 Bacterosira constricta
ACAGTCAAAGAGAGGAGACGGGTATACTTTCAATCTAACAATTCAGTGTACCCTAGCGCCAGCAAAACTTGGAACCCCCACAAAAGATTGCACGCAGGCAGTGATGGAGCATGTCAACTTTTTGAACCGACTCGAGATACAAGAAGATTATGTATCGTGTCACCACATAGGACAGGAGGAAATAGCAATGGCGGTAGGCAGCAACCTAGGTGATGGAATGAGTATAGTCAAGGAAGAAATCATTGAACGACTACGACACCACAATGTAAACGTTCTAAGTGATGACCTAGACGTGGCATGGGAGGAAAGAGAAGTGGACGGGAGAAAGGTACAGGCAACTATAGTCTATGCAAGAGACGCAGTGAAAGAGGATATAGAGCACGGTATGCTAATGCTCACACCGGGTGCAAGCCCACTAACGTACCCAGCAACCCATGATTACATATTCTACGCAATCAAACGACTGAACCCCAAGCAGCAATTGGAGAAAGCAGTAGCTCAACAGGAACAACATCTGAGGCGCAGGCGGTTCATCAGTATCGAAGGACTAGACGAAACAATGGAAGTGCAACCAAATGTAAATCAACAAGACATGAATAAAGAAAATGGAAAGGACGTGAGCGCGCCGACAGTAGCGCAAATGATACTACATTCCAAAGCACTTTTTGGCAACAAGGCAGAGGGCACAGAGTGCAACCCCTTCAGAAAAATACACACCCTTCACAAAACGTACTATATCATGTACGATTCAAAAGACTGGGGAGTGGTGATGAAGAATATGGGCGAATTAAGACGGATGATCATGGGCTGGTACAACCCATGGGAAGTCGAGAGACTCCAAATAACACCAGTTGCAAATGAGGCGACTCTGCACCCTGCAAAAGTGAGGGAAATAACAATGGTCACCAAAGAGCAAGAAGACGACCAGCAAGTAGACAACGAAGGGGAAGAGGAGAGGAAAGCAGCAGCAATCAACGAACGAGAAGAGGAGAAACGGAAGTACAACCAAGAGGATGTGTTAGCACTTAGCACAGAAGTGCTCCAGGCTACTTTTGGAAAAACACTCCAACAATTGAATGAAACAGTAAGCAGACTCGAGGAAAACAAGGATAACTCGAGAGGCTTAACGTCAAGTGGAGCGGAGCATGTAACGGAAGAGAGGATCAAGAGCATAATAAAGGAGGAATTAGCTGAAGTCACAACGTCCATGGCGAAGGTGACAAACAACGCGGTCGCAATGAACAAATTTATGATGACAGTCCCCAAAAAGGTGACCAGCGCATTACGGAGCGAAGACCCTGGCAACCACGCAAGGATAGAGGAGATACAAGATGCTGTGAAAGATGCAGTACGGGGCGCAGGAACATTGCTCAGGATTGAAGATATAAGGCATGTTGAAGAAGGCGATAACCCACCAGCGGTGTGGGTAAAAAAGTATCTCGACCATGCAATGGGATGCCTGGAAGAGAAAATCGATATGAACACAGATGCCATCGCAATGACACTGCCACATACCACAATCGCGAGAGGCGAGCTAATCCCAACAGCAGTAGTGAACTTAGTAGGACATGTCCACGAGAGCACAGCAGAAATCATCCAACAATTAAAGAAAATGATGAGCTTCGCAGACGCTCTACGTGCCGACTTTCGGGATGATATGAATAACGTGCAAACAACAGAACTCAACCGAGAAGGAAACACAGTGGCGGCGATGAAAGAAATCACAAGCGCCGTGCGTATGATCAGCCTTACAGTACGGAACGCGCTAGGAGAAGTAGATCAAAAAGCAGTGGAGAAGCAAGTTGAGCACGCAGAAAGAGCACAGCAACATATGGAGCGCCAACACGCCGTGCAAAATGACCTCGCGCAGCAGGAATCATATGCACTGAATCTGAGCAGTAAAGTGACGGGAAAGGGAGGTGGGGAGGATGATGGAGGGGGGGAAGAGGTCGAGAGCATTGACAGCGAAAGTGCAATAACTAGTGACAGCAATGAGGACACAGAGCAAAATGAGCCGCAGTTTTACATCCCGCCGGAGTCAATGCTTGAGAATCTGCGAACGCATTCAACCGCCATGGGCAGCGTGGAGAAAAAGGACAGAACATACGACAAGGCGTCTAACAATGACCTGCCGCCATTCTGTCTGCAAATCAAAGCACCCTATGACATTGACCCTTTTGGAAGGGAAGTCACACTCACCACGACCTCGGAAGGAGATACAGAGGAACGTACGCTCAAATTGTCAGATATACTGCTGCGATCAGCATATACGGATGGCACTTACAACTTGGAGGTACCAATCAAAAGTATCAGTCGGGATCAAAATGGCGACTATGCGGTGCATGGGTACAATAAAAATCTCTTACAGGCGGCAAGGCAGCTTGTGCAAACAACCCTCCAACAAAGTATGGACGACAACAATATCACCGTAAGTGACGTCAAGCATACGGAAGAGGATGAACACAGCAGCACGGACGAAAGTGTGAGCATGAGCAACGAAGATGAAGTGGAGAATAGTACGCAAGAATTAAGTCAAATGAGCCCTCTAAACCTTAACAGTGCATTCAGCAAAGAGCAGAACACACAAGGGAAAGATCCGGCAGAGGGGCCATCATCCATCATATGTCAAACCGACACAAACCTCAAAGAACCGCCAGAGGAAATGTTAGCCATCACCACTAGCCCAAAAGAGCTTGGACTAAAAGAAGGGGATATCATGGGGCCACCTGCTGGAAGAATACCAACGAAACAAGTGATGGCGACACCAGAAAAGAAGACTACACACAAAAATGTCGCGACACCCCGCTCAACTACACGGTCCTACGCAGCAGCGACAAAAACTGCAGTGCTGACACCAGTCGATGAAATAAACCGTATGACTAGGGAAGTCCGAAAAAGGAGCGACGAAGAGAAGAGGGAAGAAAACCCAAAAAGACCGATGAAACAGAGTAAGAGTTACAAAGACGCGTTGTCGCCTCAAGCTAAATTGGGGGTCAGTAGTGCGAAGAATTAGTCAAAAAAAGTAACAACGGTAGAGCAAACAATACGACGAGAGAAGATATAAAGAATTAAGCGAAACAAATAAAAGCAAAAACGAACAACACCGAGATTCACAGTAGCGAGAAGACCAACAATGTGCCTCGCCTTCTACCCCCCGGGGAAGAAGAAGTTCCAACCAAGAAGAAACAAACAACGCCAGCTGGAAGAAGCAACGAAACAACAAAATAAGAAACAACAACAAAAGAGAAAAGTAGGGCGGCGAATAGCAAAACAACGAGTAGAGAAAGCAAAGCAGCAATTAATATCGGACTTCTTTACCACAACAAATGACGATGTAAAGGACTTAGATGACCCTATAGAGGCTACGGGCGATGAGTTAGTTGATAAGCCTGACCATCACGTAAGGATTGCACTCCAAAACATTGGAGGACTTAGCTTAGGTGAAGGATTTGATCTGATGCCTGAGGTAGCAACGATCGGATCACTGCAAATTGATATAGCAGGCTTCACAGAAACCAACGTGCCATGGACGGAGGAGACGGTAGAGAAAATGGCAACGCAGTTACAAACCCACTTAGGCCCATCACGTATAGTATGTGCCTCAGATAAACTGGCAGAGCGGGGCTCTAATTACCAGCCAGGAGGTACAATGATAGCAGTAGTTGGACCGCAAAGTGGGCGGATGCTACGATGTGGGCGAGATACCTGGGGACGGTTCACATGGACGGAACTGCGAGGAGGAAGAGACGAAGGCATTGTCCTCATAACAGGATATCGAGTGAGTCAGAAGAAAGGTGCCAACGCAGGACCAAACACTGCATACTCCAGGGAAATCAACAACATGATTAACGAAGGCGACTTTGGCCTTGACCCGAGGAAAAGAATACTATCAGATCTGCGGGATCTGATACTAGAGAAAAGATCGGAAGGATTCCGACCAATCCTCATGATGGATGCAAACGACGACTGGGCAGGAAAGGGTGGTGATGAGTTTCAGAGTTTTCTGGAGGAGGTAGGGCTGGAGGACCCGCTATATGAAAAATTCCAAGACGATGGGTTATCAACCACTACCTATGCGCGAGGTAGTCGGCGAATAGATTACATATTTGTGGACAGTACAATCTTGCCATCCATTAGAAGAATTGGAACGTTGGGTTTGCATGAAGGAATCATCTCAGATCACGTCATGCTATACATGGATTGCGATGAGAAAGAACTTTTTCGAGGAGTCATAAATAGACCAGTGCTCAACCCAGCAAGGGAATTTGTCATCGAGCACGCCGATAAATGTGAAAAATTCCTCACACGCTTCAGAGAATTAGCCGAGGAGAAGAATTTTGAGGTGCGCATCGAACTGATGGCACGGAGATTTGAACAATTCGGGCTAACATACGAGAACCTGAGGCGATTCGAAAATCTTGACACAGAACTGTATGAATGCATCATGAGCGCCACAAAGACGGTCGCCAAAAAGAAGTTTGGCTACCAAAGATCGACGAGTCTAACAGGGCCAGGACTGGCACTCAATTTCTGGAAGGCAGTGCTGTCGGCAAAAAGGCGAAAAATGCAGGTGGGCTCAAAACAAATCGAGCAGGCAGGAAAATGTGACGTTGATATACAGGATGTGGCAACCATGACGCAGGGACAGGTCCGCAAGAAGGTACGCGAGACAAAAAATGATTTATGGGCGGTGCAAAAAGAGGCAACAGAAAAGCGGGTTGAATGGCTAGAAAAGAACGCGCAGAATATTGCACGAGCGGCCGGCGAGTTAGATTGGGAGAAGAAGATGAACACCATGACATGACTAGCGCAAGAGCGGGGGATCAACAGAAGGATGACAAACGCAATACGAGGGTCAAGACAAGGACTGGACTATATTGAAGTGCTGTGGTATGAGTGGTATTACTCACCACTCTAGAAGGAACTATACCGATACTCTGACGGCGTATTAGAGGCGCATGCAGCATACACACCACAGGCGGCACTGCGTCCAACACACCCCGTACGTTTCTGGACGCACCACCACCTCAAGGTGCTGCCGGATGACGCAGTGAGAGCGGAGGTGCAGGTAAGCGAGAACTACATATACCTTGTGGTATGCTATCAACTGACGGGAGTATGGGATGAAGTAACTGATCAAAAAGAGATTGAGCGGCTCATCCTGACGCGGAACAAACGGCACCTCCAGCAAGCGTCCATAGAGGAAGGGCGCATACATGATCCAGTCATGCAAAAAGTGATCGAAAACTATGGAACGAATGATATTGTTCAAGCAATCAGGGATGGGACGCTCGGCGTTACAGAGGCAACAGACGAAGCCATTCAGGCATGGCTTAGCGCAGTCGAGCAGACCGGAGGGAAAATGACGATGCCGCGCATAACAGGGGCAATCTCAGTTGAGGACTTCCAATCCGCATTCCAAGCGGTAACGGAGAAGACAACATCGTCCCCATCAGGGTTGAATTACTCGATATGGAAAGTGTTGGCACGAGAAGACGACATTGCAGGATGGCTCAGTATAATGATGAGCATGCCGTTTATGTACGGGTTTGTTAACAAAAGGTGGACAAACTCAGTCGATGTAATGCTAGAGAAGAAACGCGGAGCACGAAAGATCCACCAGCTCCGCATAATAGGAATATTAGAGGCAGACTTCAACACGGCCCTAAAAATCTTGTTCAACAAACGACTCATGCAAGCTGCAGAGACAGTTGGACTCAGTGACGAGCAGTGGGGATGCCGAGCAAACCGTACGGCCACAGATGCAGCTGTGCGAAAAATGATGACATTCGAATATGGGCGATACATGCAAGCTACAGTAGCACTATTTGCAAACGATCAAGCGGCTTGTTTCGACAGAATGTGGCCAGCAATGTCAAATGTATTGTCCTCGCTGTATGGAATGGACAAGAATGTATTGATTGCAAGAGCCAAAGTGATGGAAGAAATGAAGAGAAGCATCAAAACAGGCCTGGGGGTATCAACTGCTTGGTACGGCAACCTCCTCCAGAGCGACCCTGTAATCCAGGGGGAGATGCAAGGAAAGCCTGATGTGACCACAGCGTGGTCGCTTACGAGTAGCTCAATCCTGGAGACACACAGCTCCATGTTTGAAGGAATTGAATTGCCAAGTGTCATCGGTGCTAGGGCAATAAAGAAGAACAATGATGCATACGTTGACGACATCGACTCGTGGGCAGGGATGATGTGATATGGAAAGGATGCGGCAAAATGCACCATGGAACGACTAGAGGAGGGGGCACAAAAATTATCAGATGTGCATGACGTAGTAGCGCAGTCGACTGCTTTTCATAAATGTCAATGCCAGATCCTAACGCACAAAGAAGCTGCGGGCTCGTTGGTCATCGACTACGACTTTACATATGATATGTACCTCAAGGATGTAAAAGGCGCCATGACGAAGATAAAATTTATGGGCCCTGATAAGCCAAACGTTGGATTAGGATTTAACTCCACCCCAGACGGCAATCAAGACCATGAGTACTCCTCGCGAACAAGCAAGGTGGCGCACATGTGTAAGGCTGCGATGAGCATGCACCTCAACCAAGTCAACGCTTACACCATGTTGAACTGTCGGGTCACTCCGCAAACAACATATGGGATGCGGCTCTCACAGTTTACCCCAAAACAGTGTCATGACCTTGATACACGGTTGACGCGCACCTTCTTGCCGTTACTGAAGGTCAACCGGAGCATGCCCAGAGATGTGGTGTTCGGACCACTACAGTATGGAGGAATGAATATACCCAAACACTCGTCATTACAAGACCAGTGGGGGCTGCAGTACATGGTCCAAACACTGCGATGGAACAAGACGGTTGCCAACGACATGATTGTAGTCCTTGATGCTTATCAAATGGTGACAGGATTTGTGACACCAGTAATGAGGACGCCTAACATCAATGTCGATTACACAAGCAATGGATGGATGCCACACATAAGACGCCGATTGGAGGCGCTGCAATGGGAGCTCGACATTGAAGGAGCGTGTCAGCCACAGCTACAGAGAAAGGGAGATGACTCAATTATGGAAGTCGTCGCGGTGAATAAGGCACTCACCAAGAAAGAACGGTGACTGGCAAATGAATGCCGACTGTGGATAAGGGTAATATGCATGTACGGGTTGGCACACGTTGATGGCACGCACATTGAGCGAAGGAAATTATATGGATAGTGGCGAGCCACCACACCATAAAATATGACATGGCCAAATACTCCAACCCCATGGAAGGCACATTGGGTAGCACTACGAAGATGTCTACGGCATACCTTCTGCACAGGAGTTAGTAGATACCAACAGAATGGACACTACAAGTTAGACGAGCCAATGGGATGGTGGTTTGACAGGAAAAGGAACGTCGACTATGAATGTTATGCCTCAAAAGGAAAAATATACTGGCAAGATGAGATAGGGTGCCACCCATGCTGCCCGTCGGGAACAACAAATTTCTACGTGGTGAAATATGACGAGGAGGAGGAACTACCAATAACAGCACACCCAGTGAACAGCCGTCATATGACCAATGGGCGGATATGGGTCATAAAACAATATCTACCCTTGCACCTAAGAGTCAAACAGCAACAGAACAGATGCATCGAAAACAACTTCAATGAAAGAGAGGGGGCAACACTCCACCTAGTTAGTGGTGCGTCGGTCCACATCGCAAATGGAAAGGCAGCCGGTGCATGGAGACTATTCGAGGAGCACGAAGAGCAGCGGCGAGTGGTACGGACACTTGAGCACCAGCAGCATGCAAACTTGTATCGGCATGAGCTTGAAACGTACTATCATGCTTTTATGGATGCAAATGAAATACTCAAGTACCCACACGATATTGTACAGCGCATGGACTACGAAGGAGGGCTAGTAACAATAGAGACGGAGGTCACAGCACCCAGGCAGCTCATGACAGCAGATATGGGCATTGTGATGGCCTATAAGAAGGCGGTTGCAGACTCAATCCATACAGTCACCCATGAATGGGTCATGGGCCATGCAGACATTGAGAAGAGAGACGACCCATCGAAGATCACACCGATGGAGAAAGAAAATATAGGATGCGATGAAGATGCAGATGGAAGGATTGTAGAGGATGTCCAGCTTGTACCATTCCAACCTCTACCAGGATATGGTGCCATGTTAAAATTGGACAACATGTGGGTCATGATTGCGTACAGTACACTAACACTGCACCTTCAATAATAATGTACATCATCAAGCGACTTATGATCACCAAGGAGTTCTTCCTCAAAATCAACTGGCGGGCAATTGGGAAGGTGCAAGCATCGTATAAAATCCACCGCATTGTACGTTCAAGCAAGATGATGTACAGATGGCTCCCCGTTGGGCATAACTGGTACAAGTGTAACTTGACTACTGATAAATGCCCATGCTGTGGAGAACGGGACGAAACGTTTCAACACTTGTTAATGTGTCAACATGCGGACCTCATTGAAGGGCAAAGGGCAGCGTACATAAAAATCCAGGGGGACTGTGACGGCGTGGAGCTCCCGTTGCATTTCACAACAACACCCCTGGCCGCAGTGCGAGTCATCACCGACAATAGAGAATTACAAATTGTGCAGAAAACAGTGGGTCTAACACGCGCGGTGAATGCACAGTGGGGAATTGGGTTCTACAACATGATTGTCGGGTTTCTCGCAAAGGACTGGATAGATGTGCTCGAAGATGGAGAGGTGGAGCAGCCACAAACACGGATGGAGGAGGCGTTGGCAATGCTATGAGATCATCTATGCAAACCAGCGTGGAAAGCACGAAATAATATTAAGTTCTCAACGAAGGGAAATGCAAAAGAAGATGAAATGGCAACTCTTGCGGATCGACTTGTCTGGTACACCCGTCACCAAGACGAAGTGATGGATTATCGGCACAGGTTCTTAGTGGACTTTACCGAAGCCGATGTCAACCAATGGACTACCAATGGACTTGGGCAACGAGACGGGGAAAGTTGAGATTACTTGATAGTGCACGGTGACACTACATAGAAGAGTGCTGCCAGAGAGCCTAAAACCAAACCACAATTTATGACTGGGTGCACTCATAGATGGAGTTACGTAGTGGTTGGCATGGATGGGCAGTAGGGCGCAACCCACAGCGCAGGGAAGCTCAAGAGAGCGAGAGCACATTGACAGAGGAAAATGAATTTGACTGGGACCCAGCGGCAGATGAGCAAAATGCTTCCACAAGTGAGGCTGAATTTGATTGGGAACCAGGGTAGCAAAATTGATACGGCTATTATGTTGGTTAGATAACAAAGCCTCCTAGGGCAAAAGAACTACGTCACGCTCGACGACGTTGAGAGTGAAGGTGGGCACGCGAGCGGGAATTGGCGCCAAGTACCCATTACCTTGTGAGTCACTTGAAACGAACCTCCCAAAGTGACAGAGCTCCTTAGACACAATCCCCCTTGTCCTATCAGACAAGGCAGTGGGAGTGTCATGATGGAACCAAGTGCCGGGAATGCGGAACTTCACATCAGTAGTTGGATCTCCGGCAGCCCAGAGACCATTGTATCTATCCTCATGAATGGTCTCAGTGGCAGAGGGCACTTTGCGATACAGCTCATCATCAATAAAGTGGGCATCATAGTCGTTCTTGATCACGATGCTATGGACATGTAAACCAACGCCACACCAGGGTATGATCTCGAGGTTAGCACAAATACAAGTCCGTGTCATGTGTATCAAACTAGGAATGACGCGCTTCTCTCCAGGCGGCATGGGGCGAACCCATTCATTGCGTAAATCCGAATATCGGTCGGAGATGGGTAGGCGCCTCTCATTCCTGCGTTGGTTGGATAGCATCTGATCTTGCTCGTTCAGAGGTCAAGGTAGAGCACGGTGACTTTCAAGTATACGGCAATCTTCATAATGCCTAAGACGCTCATGTTGAAAGAAGTATGGGATGTTGTCGCTCTGTGCGCGAGGGGCATAAGGCACATATACAAGATAATCAATGGGCACAAAAGCACAGGTGTCCGAAGGTGTGTACTTCTCCTCGTCGTCCTCACACATGTCATCCAGCTTGGTGAACGTGATAAACCGAGGCATCACAGAGCGAGGCAACTTCACACACCAATTTCGGGTTGCCCCCCAAACAAATGGTGGGAAGTAGTGAGGCGGACGTTCCCCAGACAAGACACTATTGACGCTATCTGAACCTTCGAGGCATCTACGGACGCGCTTGGCTGGCGATACACAATCTATATCAGGTTCGTTGCTGGGGAATAAACCAGACGTGTCCAATCTATAACCAGGATGGTATGTTCAATACTTC
>JAZGVS010001231.1:0-10320 GCA_037356235.1 Bacterosira constricta
TATAGCTGACCAATAGTTAGCAGTTTCTTCCATCGACATTTGATCATCATCTGATCGGTCATTCGTCACTCAAATCTCTCTGAGACCACGTCTAGAAAGTCTACGACTCAACCCAGAAAGTAACAACAGCGACTCCATTGATGATATTCTGACCAAGATGAAGGAGTCGGACGAGTTGGGTTTTT
Organism: Bacterosira constricta; assembly: GCA_037356235.1. Lineage (NCBI taxonomy): Eukaryota > Bacillariophyta > Thalassiosirophyceae > Thalassiosirales > Thalassiosiraceae > Bacterosira > Bacterosira constricta. Next base: position 186 of record JAZGVS010001231.1, read on the forward strand.
TCTATTCCTTATTGTTTGATCACCCTATTGTCGAGCTCCGCCAATATGGTATGGCTGATTTTAACACTAATTCGCATGGTGGTTATACCGGGAAGAGCCTGGAAACAGTGTATGAATCAGAGGGGATTGAAAACACAGAGCAGATTGATGTTGGTGTAGATAGAAATGATGAAGATGCAGATGAGAGTATACGTGGGCGATATTCGTTTCATGCCCAAGGAAATGTGGTTGCAGAGGACACAGTAACATCTCTGCTTGATGGATTCATTGGAGGAGATGAAGACGTGATTTATCAATGTGATATGGCAGGAAGGCTAATGTCGGCAATGTCCAGGGTGGTTGAAAGAGACCTGGGAGATATGAGATGCATAAATGATCACAATGGAACGTCTGCCAGTGGTGCCTTTCTACACATAGACAATGCAGATGGGACAGAATTGATTCATCTGAATATTATAGGAGATGGGTCTTTTGAGCCGGTGGAAGAGATGAGAGAAGAATTTCTAGAATGGAGAAAGAGCAACCCATGCCCAGTAGATATTGCTGCCGAATCGACTTTCTAAAATGACACAAGTACGTAGTGCTAATCAAATAAGTCCCACCACTCCTACCAAAACAACTTCCGCTCCCACCACCAATCCGGTTGTGTCTGCTTGTGACTCTAATGGTACAAGGAAAGCTTTCGTGGAAATCTTTGTCACCTTTGCTGTTATCTTGTTTTTGCAAATAAATATATAATGCAGTAGCGATAAAGCTACTCGACAAAGTTATTAGTTTATTTTTGTCGGCCGTTGCCAATGGACTAGATCTGGCCACTCGTAGTCTTTTCTATAGGCCAACCCACTCTCCAGATCGCAAAATACACGCATTGCCATCAGATACAGCTCATTTTCTGCAATTCTATTAGCAGTGCCTTCATCATAATCACTTTCAAATTCTCGTGCTATACACCCCTTCCCAAAATCTTTCATTATACCCAGTTTCTCTTCCTCCGCCTCCCTCTCCTTTTTGTTGTGCTGTAACTTTGGATCCACAAATGCATCCACTACATCACTAGACAATTCATGAACTGGTGGAGGAATGACACGACACTTGCCCGTCAATTCATTCTGAATTCGTTGAACTTCTGTCATGGGATCTTTGAATACTGCCTCATTTGTAGAATATACACGGCATAAACCCTCAGAACCCTGGAGAGCCCTCATGTTGTATATAATCCACAAACGCAACCCATGCTCAATTGTAAAATTCTTTTCTCGATGCTTTAATGACAAGGCCACCTCAAGTGGATGGCGGTACGTAAACACGATCGCTGGCTTGTCATCCAACAGATTCAACCAAGCTGGTAACACAATACACATTCGAGGATCTTTTTGAAGATATGGTAATGTTTTCAGGTGATTGTTGAGAAATCCTAATGCTTTCTTCCCTTCCTGAAAGGTGATTCTACCCTGTGCCTTATGCTCCAATGACTTTACAGGATCGTAATCGTTAACGTTCCAACTCCATCCGGCATTTTGCGCCCCCATAAATTCATCGTTTTGTAATACCACATCAATACGTTCATAGAAACCCTTTTCGTTATCAAACTAATCAATGAATTGGATGAAAATGAAAATGAGGAAAAAAGTTATCGTTCATGAATTAAAGATGTAACAAATAAAAGTGGGAATGCAACTTACACTGGCACCAATAAGAGGACCACCAGTCTCATACCCAAATCCATTGACAAGCAACCCAGAAAGCATAGAAGTCCCACTACGGTGCATCCCCAAAACCATGAATCCAGGAGTTTTCCCTTCATTTCCAATGCTCATGCGGGCAGCTTTGATTGCATCTTTATCTGCGACAAACTCCTTGTCCCATGCCTCTACTGCATCTTTCCAATGATCATGACCCCCCGTATTCGCTGGAGCTTTTTTCTTTTCTTCCTCCAGCTCCATCTCGGAAAGCTTTCCCTCAAAATCTGTCACTGCATGTTCCAACAATGAACTGGCCCTCTTGGCATCCTCACCGTCTTTTCGACCAATCGTCCCCCCGGCAATGGAATCAATTATTTCTTTTTCAGCCTCCTGCCACTCCACGGCTCCACGTTGGGCCTTGATTTTCGCTTCCTCTTCCCATGTGATTGCACGTTCCTTTAATGTGCCCAATTTGTCCGTCACTGCATGTGACGCCTTGAGGAATTGTTTCCGTCCGCGTATGTGTTCGAATGACGCTCCTCGTTTTATATGGTGTTTGCCCCCCTTGGTAAAGTCATCGTCAGTTGGGAGTATGTCTGTGTCGGAGTAGGATATCATGGGATAGCAGCATATCAAGACTAGCAGGTAACAGGTAGTGAATGTTAAGAGAAAGTTCAAAGAAGGTCGACTGAATTTGAGATAGGATGAGAATTGAGAGGGAGGAGGAGGAAGCTTGTAAAATATCTTGGACTTTCTCTCCGAGTTGTGGCTATTTTTGTTGTCATTGTTGGGCGTTGAAAAACTAATTGTTTCAGTGTCATTGTGTCTCGGCCCGTTACTACCCTCGCCGCCGCCACTCGGTCTTGAAAAGTAATCATTATTGTGTTTGTCAATGTTGGACAACGCCTGTGATAAGCTTGATAGCAAATTCCCCTCGAGCGGCTGCCGTTGTTGCTGTGGCGCTGCTGGCCTCCTCTCTGGCGTCTGCTGTGCATGATGCTCGACATCTCGATAGGGTTCGCCACCATTGTTGTTGCCAGTGTTTTCACGAGCTGAACGACGCGATGATGCGGCCTTTCGCCTATGCTCTCTGTTGGATAAAGAAGTGTGGTCCATTATTGCGGAGGAGGGCTGCTTGCTTTTTGTCTCCTGGTGATCATGGTCAGCGTTGAATTGTCGTTTGTTATTATTTATGATTTTTGGACGCATCACGCATCCTCGGTATCAGTAATTGTCAGGAGTATCGATAATTCCACATTTGTTATTGAATATACCTACTAAGAAATATTCCTAATTTATTTCAAATGTTGAGCAATAAAAAATAACCGACTCGTTTCGAGAGATCCAAGATCTTTAGAATTAGGGGGCGGATTCTCTGATTTATACCGGGTCTGCCCGCGTAGTGCGTCGTGGCCTTGGCATACTAATAAAGGGGCTAGCTTTATTTCCGACGTCTGTCTGGCTCTATGAAAGGCTCTATGTACTGAGCGCGCCATGTGCCCCCTAAACTTGCAAAGAATTCTGAATTCCCCAACTCACCACCACAACAACCAACCACATCCAGATCCACATCAAGACGACGAAGTCGAATATCACCGCCGACCATGGCCGCCCACCTCCCATCACGTCGGGCATTCGTTCCACTACTACAAGCATGCCGGAACCATTCATATCGGAATCAAGTACCAAGGCTATTTTCATCATGTGCGGTGAAAGTGACTCACACAAACAATGATGGTGATACAGATGGCAACAAAATCTCCCGGCTCGAAAGCCTTCGATCACAGTTACATCAAGAAGACTCCTCTTTGCATGAATTTGCATCCTCACTTGAACCCGTTATCAAGCGCAAAAAGGCGCTTCCACGACCTGCGCATATATTGCCCAAACCAAAATGGCTCAAGGCAGCTCCAGCAACATCCCCCAAATATCAGGAGTTACGGTCCACCGTCCGAAAGTTAGGTCTCGCCACCGTCTGCGAGGAGGCAAAATGCCCCAACATTGGTGATTGCTGGGGAGGTGGCCATAGCAAAAACAATCCGAATAGTTCCGAGGATGCGGCGGAGCATGGTACCGCCACGGCCACCATCATGATAATGGGCGATACATGCACTCGTGGATGTTCGTTCTGCGCTGTCAAAACTTCGCGTAAGCCACCCCCGCTGGATGCCGAAGAACCGAACAAAGTCGCCGAGGCTATTTCCCAATGGGGATTGGATTACATCGTATTGACAAGTGTGGATAGAGATGACTTGGAAGATCAGGGGAGTAATCATTTCCGAAAGGTTGTTGAGAAATTGAAACAACTGAGCAAGGATGGGAAAAATGTGATCGTGGAGGCTCTAACGCCTGATTTTTGTGGAGAACTCGATTTGGTAGCTAATGTTGCCGCGTCTGGTCTTGATGTGTACGCACACAATATTGAAACGGTGGAGAGGTTAACACCTCGTGTTCGTGACCGGCGGGCTGGCTATCGGCAAAGTTTGAATGTGCTGGCGCATGTCAAGACTATCAATCCGAATGTATTGACGAAAACTTCCATCATGCTTGGGTTGGGAGAGACTGATGAGGAAATTCGTACCACTATGCAAGATTTACGAGATAATGATGTCGATGTGGTCACCTTTGGACAATATCTGCAACCATCACGTAGGCACCTTCCGGTGAAGGAATATGTCACACCTGAAAAGTTTGATGAGTGGAGAGTGGTTGCTGAGGAGGAAATGGGGTTCAAGTACTGTGCCAGTGGACCCTTGGTTAGGAGTAGTTATAAAGCTGGGGAGTTCTTCTTGAAGAATATGGTCAGGGAAAAGGAAAGGGAGCGGTTGGAAGCTGAAGCAGTGTAAGCCAGTGTCTTTCGTGTGTCGGTACCACTGATTTTTTTCATGTATAGAAATAGAAGTAATACCAATTAAATGGTAAATTTTGGCTTGACTACTAGTAGGGATACACCCCTTTCCCTAACAGTTTGGCAGTAAACCAAAGGGCCATAAGAGGAAAAGGGCGTAGGTGTGATGTGTAGGACCTGCACGTTGTTGTTGTTGTTGTGATATCGTACAATACTGGATCGCATGCAATTCATAAAGTAACATGCAGTTTAGTGCAATTTGGTGCAACAGTAGAAAAATACTCATCATACAAATTCTCATAATCAACGCAAAGTGATTTCAGCATCATAAAAATCCTAATAAAATTATGCTGAGCCATAAGTAATAACACGACACTATGTCCGAGTGGTTAAGGAGGTAGATTCTAAATCTACTGGGCTTCGCCCGCGTAAGTTCGAATTTCGCTAGTGTCGTCTTTTCGACAAAGTTATAGCAGTCTTTTTGTTCCACAGTTTCACATCAAATTGTTGCATACATATTCCGTTGGACCGAGTTTGGACCACCTTGAAATCATACATAAGAATGATTTGTTGTCAGAAGTTCAAGATTCTATCCTATCAAAAAGGAATTATCTGAACTTGAATATCTTCCTTTGTGAAAAACTAAAGTAGCGAAATACCCTCGTCGGTAATACAATAGAAGGCTTTCTTCCAATCGATTTCAAGCAGCATGTATTCCAGCTTGGGTTGGCAAGTGACTTGATTGTGGATCACGTGTCGCCGTTTAAACTCTCTGTACGTCCCTGTTTGTGTGGAGGTTTTTCTCCTGTAAATAGCACTGGCAAGCAAACATGGATAGGACGCTCAGAATGTCTGAAACTGTTAAATTGTCACATTTCGATTTGTCTGGTTATTGTTATGAAACTCTCTGAACAGCTTAATCAGACAAAAATGACTTTAATCACATAAAAAGAGAGGGTAGATTTCATCATAGTATCATATCCATGCCACTCAAAATGCAACAGATGATATTTCTTCTGAAAACTACAGAACCATCTTCAAAATGACTGCTCTAGATAATCTATTCAACATCATGTGAAATATCTACAACTCGTCCAACCAACTTCCTTTCAATATCTTTCGAATACCCGCTTTTTGATCGTCAGTCAAAGAATCTGGGAAGTCCACATCAAAGGTAATGTATAAATCACCAAATCCACGCCCAGTTCTACGAGGCATACCCTTTCCAGACACGCGCATGACATGATCACATTCTGTAACTCCATCAACATTGACTGAGAACTTGTGTCCATCTAGGTGAGTGAATTCATGGCTGAATCCAGTCTGGAGAGTTGAAAGAGGACAAATGGGAAATGAGATTGTCAGGTTTGATGCATTAAATACAACGAAAGGCAATGAGATCAAAGTATCCTTTCTCCCCCAAAACTTACCAGTGCATCCACCAAAGGAATCTCCATGGTCACATACAAATGATCATGTTCCCTATGAAAATGATCGTCTGGCTGCTGCATAATAATGAAATTCAAATCACCAGAACTCATTCCCGGTTTCTCATCAGCCACACCCTCAAACGTAACAGGATCACCCTCGTACATTCCCTTGGCAACATCAATCGTCAATTCTATCTTCTCCGGCGAAGTCTGACCATTCGGACACTCCCTACAGTTCGGTCGCCACATTTTCCCTTGGGCGACGCATCGTTCATCACGTTGTTGAACCTGCTGGACGAAACCGGGTGCGATTTGTTGCATGCGAACCTTGATACCCGGTCCCTGGCATTCTTGGTTGTTTTTCATACATTCCTGCCAGTTCACACAGAGCGTCTGTCGGATGTATTCCACCTCGATGATATCGCCGAGGTACAATTGTTTCATCGTCACACGGAGGGGAATATCGACGTTGGGAGTCGATTGCTCCCTCTGCCGTCCACGCCCGCCACCCCCACCGAATCCAAAGTGGCTAAAGATATCATCAAACCCACCATGTCCACCGCCCTGTCCCTGCCGTTGCTCCTGCTGCTTCAACCCCTCCTCACCATGACGATCGTATATCGATTTCTTCTCCTCATCGGTCAACACCTCGTACGCGTAAGCAATCTCGGCAAACTTATCGGCGGCACCCTCCTCCTTATTTTTGTCGGGATGAAATTGGAGAGATTTGGAACGGTATGCCTTTTTGATTTCTTTGGGAGTTGCCGAGCGTTTGAGGCCGAGGATTTTGTAGAAGTCTTGGGCGGCTTGGATTATGTTTGTGGAGATGGCGAATAGGGCGAGTAGGAATTGGAGCTGGGCTGTGAGGCGAAGTAGTGGTGGTCGGCGGTGCGTCATTTTTCTGTTGTGGTGTTTTGAAATCTTTTCGCGTTTAGCGAAGGTTGTTGGGATGAAAGTGAAAGTAACGGCAAGTAATGGGGCAGGGGTTGTCAAGTGAAGACGATTAGCGGCAAACCGGCGTGGTGCTATGGCTGTGGTGTGATAGTGAAATAATGCGTATGGAGCGGGCTGGTGGTCCCACTATTTTTGTTGGTCGGTCATGCATGGTCGGCGGTTGGGTTGTTCGGTCGCGGGCGGTTGTGGATATTTCCACGTGGTAAATATACAGTCTCCGTAACAGATCCATCGGTCGTTTTAGTCATAATCTAAATAAATATACTATCAACTTATAGAAATATCCAATAATATCTATTTGTCATTGGTTATCAGATGATACGCATATTGCACTCGAAGGGGGTCAAAAATAGAGTATTTCATAAATGTTTACCCCACGAACTAATCTGCTGTTGAAAAAGCAAGAGTTTACCCCTATCCTACGCGCCATTTGCCATCTTTTGCCATTTCCAACCTCCAACACAATCCAACAACTTCTTTTTGCCAACACGCCTCCGCCTCGTCGTGATAGCAGGTGGTAGCAACGGCCATTAGTTCTCACAGTAGTCGCATTGTATGTAACATTCGTTCACCGTAAGTCATCCCCTGAAGAGCGGTCATCGTATCGAGGTTCCTGCGTCACCACCTCAATAAGCAATCGACGCTTTCATCCAAATCCAAATGCAGGGACTTCCAAAATCATCGCCATCGCATCACTATAAAACTAAAACAATGCCAGTGTCGCAGTCGCCAGACTCGGTTGTGGGAGCAACTATAAGTTTAAGTCCATCGGCGGTGGACGAGGCAGTAGCAGCCGCAAGCCATACGGACACGGCAATGTCAGCTAATCATGGCAGCATTCAAATCCAGTCCCATCCAGTATTACAAACTGCAGCGACTTCGCCTCCCTCAGCATCTTCCTTCCATCCTAGTAGACAACCAAAATCAAATGTGTTCAACCCTTATATCAAAGAAATACCGAGTGCGGTGGATCCTATATTGAGGAAAAGGCAGCAATTCGTTGATAAATATCGTGTGCAGGCGCTGCAGCATCATGGTCATAGAAGGAGGGACGCACGTTCAATATCTCGTAGAGGGTCTGAATCAGTATCATCTGTCTCGGCATTGGATATGCTGCGTTCAACTCAACAATGGCGTCGCTCGTGGCAACAAAATATTCCGTGTGGTAGTATCCAAAGTCAATTGATGGGTGGGATGCCGCTGAGACCTAGATTATTTCTCTTTCATCGCCATGAACATGCTGAGAAACCTCCAAAACGACCATTGCAAACGCAAAATTATTCAAATGAGGGAGAAAACAGAAGACAATTAGAAGATGATAGACAATCGCTACAACAACAACAGCAACAAAATGAGGGTATTTGGGAATTAGGTGCAGGCATCACAGAACTTTCAGGGGAAGGTGGATCGGGCAAGACTCAAATTTGCTTGAGCCTTTGCGTCACCTGCGCCATGACACCGTTACTACTTCCTAGATCAAATAATACTGCCGCCACAACTATCAATTCTCGGGGAGTTCAGAACAACCACTGTTACACAGCAATCTACATAACCATGGGAGAAGGCATACCCTCTGGCGTATTTGCAAGACGATTAGAACAAATGGTCCGAGCTCGTTTGAAAAGAGATGATCCGAATGCAATTCAGCAAGCTCTCTCGCGAATAGGGTTGTTATCAATACGCAATGAAGATGAATTCATAGAGTTTGTGGAACAAGATTTGCCAAATATACTTGAAAATCAAAACAATAATATGCATCAACATGGACAGCATCATCAACAACCCACAAAGATTGGTATCGTAGCATTTGATGGAATAGCCGGCTTCTTTCGTTTCTCTGATCCCTTGTTTCAATTATCTCGAAACTCAATGTTCCATCGACAACGAGGTTCGAAGTTCCTTCAAATATCATCCCAGTTACGAAAATTGTCCGATTTGTATGATGTTCCCATGTTGATTACCAATCAGGTCACTGCATTCATACCACCCATCACAGGGAGTGGTGGTAGCTCTGGCACTTCAGTGCTAGCGTCATCACCTGACCAGGTTCTACCTGCCTTAGGATTGGTGTGGTCAAACTGTGTCACTACAAGATATATCCTACAGAGAAAGGATGGGATGGTAGCAACAGTGAGTAGTGGTTATAGTACTAATATGACAGATGCTGAAAAGAAAGGTATGAATCAAGAGAAAAAGGTGATGCGTGTACGAAAGGCACGTGTTCTTCAATCTGTGGACATGCCAGAAGAACGGGAAGTTTGGTTTGTCATTGATACCGGAGAAGTTGTTGTTGTAGCATAGCTTTTCTCGTTTAGCTTTTACTAAATAAGAATCAACTCTTCTGTTGTTGTAAGAATATAATACATTGACTCAAACTACATCCTAATGGTTGCCACGATGCAACCAAACAAAATTGGTGTCCTACTATTTGAGAACTAAGAATGAACACCTTTTGGTGCATTGGATACCTTCTTGTTATATTGGATCCAATTCTCGACCGCTTCTGATAAGATTTGGTGTCCGCTACCCACAATAATCGTGACTGGTATCACCCAAGGATACCCGCCTTTCATAGCTGTATCAACCCATTTAGGTAAACATTCATTGAGCGTACCCAGTGCTTTGTCTTTGGTGAAGCCATGGAGGTCAATTGTTCTGGTGACATCGACTCCTCGTGCCTTCTTGTAATTCGTTTTGGATGGCCTTGATGTCTTATAAAGATTGCCTTCATCACCCACTCGAATGCAGAAGTGTGACTTGGCCGCCTTGCCTTCCAGACCATCAGTAGGAGGATTATCGCTTAGCTTTGATGCTATTTTTGATGTCTTCTTCCTATCTTTTGGAGCAGCACGATCCAAATTGGTTTCATTTAGTCTCTCCCTCTTCTTCTTGAATAGTGGCTCTGCTTGTAGAAACACACGCGCTATGTCATCCATCCATATGTGAAGATTTTCCTTGCGTGCCTCTTCTTTTACCTCCTCCTCGGACTTGGAAAGTTGCATTGCTTTCTTCTGCTTCATCTTTGGTTTCCCGTGTTTCTTTCCTTTGGGGCGTTGGGACTTGAACTTATTGTCACAATGAAGCGTTTTCAAGGGAACTCTCTCTTTTGCCGAATTAGACCTGATATAAGCGTATATCTGAGTGCGGTAAGTGACTATCAGTGATAAGTTTTACAAGGGTGAATATCAACTCAGTTTACTAATTACATCCTTATTGGGGCG
>JAZGVS010001232.1:0-10308 GCA_037356235.1 Bacterosira constricta
ACAAATAGTACTAATTGTGGTACTAGGTAGTACCTATAGTACTACTATATGGGCTGCATCTGAACGATAGGCTCTCTAAAGGCGCAGTTTTTGTGTAAAATAGTTGTGGTAATCTGCAGTAGTATCCCTGTCAGTAATCAAGAATTGAATCAGTGGAACTTATTACTATTACTGGAACTACCCTATGTTCTAGAGGAGTTCCAAGAATTTCTACCCCTAAACTGATCTGAGTGAAACTTCAGATCACTAGTTGAGGGGCTTTGTTGGTGAGGGGTACTTGAATAAATAATTGACCAGTAATTTATTTTTCTAACCCCTTAGATTTCATTCTAACCGTTTAGATTTCATTCTAACAGGTTAGTAATAAATAATTTGATTAGCCCTATTAAATTTACTTGTAGGGGTACGTACATAGGTAGATAGATAAAATCAGGGATCTTGCTGTTTCGGCGCTGTTCTTCGGGTTTCGGCGCTGTGAGAATGTGAGAATATTATGATTGCTGCATATCTACCTCTCTAGATACAACATAGCTCCCTAAGGCTCCCTACTCCCTACTACCTACCTGCCTCTCAACTCTCAAGAATAGAAAACCCTCCGCAGTAAAATAACAATGGCCGACCAAACACCTTCCTCCTCCTCCTCGAACACCAACACCACCAACACCAACAGCAACAATGGCAATGACGACCCATCATCCAAACCTCTCACGGAATTGCAAACGGAATTGTCCACACTAAACCGCGTCTCGCACCGCCTCGCCATGACCGATGCAGGCCCAGCACTGGAAAGAGTTTTAACTGTGCTCCTGCCCCGTCTGCTCCAGCGCATTGGCAAAAATGATGATGCCAAGAAGAGGAATCGTCGTATTATTAGTAACAAGCGAAAATCGTCGTCGTCGTCATCGAACGTTAATAATGATAATGCCATGTCGATGTTGTATTCTCAGATTGATGGCATGCACGAAACAATCCACAAAAAGTTGATTGAGATGCTCGGACATGGCATGAAACGTGTGCGTGAAGATCGGGGCTGTAAATTGCCCTGCGCTGCCATTTTGGAATTGCTCATTCCGCCGGATAATAAGGATGATGGAGAAGAAAGTACTTCTTCTGTCAATAATGTCAATGCTTTCACAATCAATTTAGGTCTGGCATTTCTGACCCTTGGAATCAATCGATTCACAGCTTTGGAATGTTCCTCTCTCCTTCCTGGCTTGTTGGCATTTTTGGCATGTACTTTTGATCAGCATGAGCTACCAAGAACTGGTGTGGGCCATTTGATGGATCCCAGTAGGAAAATGCGTCATGACCAAACTTGGCATTTGATACTCCGTTGTCTTGAGTCCATTTCTCAGAACCCAATGGAGAATGCCACAGCCAGGAGGGCAGCTTCATCTGTATCCAATTCAAGTAATAACGTTTCATCGGAAAATAAAAATGAAGTGGAACCTACTACTGTCGCTTCTCTCCATGACACAAAGCAAGCCATGTCATCCAATCCCATCCTCGCTGCGGCATTGTTCGATCTTTTCACAGATGTCTTTTTGTATTCCCCCATCCCTGCTACATCAAGTCTCATTCCCAATGGTCTATCGACTGCAGGGTATCAACGTTTGATTGGCGGGGCCGCATCGGAAAAGTCATTGGGGTGCAAGAATTGGAAAGAGGAATTCGTCACCAGGGGCAGTTTGAGGAAGTTGAAGTTGAAATTGTTGGATTTGATTGCTCCCTGTCGAAGGTATGCTTTGTTTTTGCCAGAGAAGGTCAGGTCGGGGGGGAATGGTGGAGACGGAGACGTTATTGATGGATCCACCGGGGATCCTGACGAGTCAGTGCCAGTGCAAGACGTGTCGGATAATGGCATGGGCGTGTCACAAACAGTTGCGTTGCTGGTCTTGCTTACTGGTGATTCTGATCCAGATGTCAAGAGCAAAGCAGAATCATACTTGCGTGCTCATATGGATACCTATCGTGGGAAGGAAGTTCCTCAAACCAGTAATACGGGTGCCGTTGGCGCCACTAGCGACGATGGAGATGCAACGGCAGAAACAACCATTCATGATGCTCTCCTTGGAAACTCTGTTGCATTGGCGCAAACTATCATGGTTTTGGCCATTGGCGGCGCTTCATCACTGAGTGTTGAGAAGACGCTGACATCACAGTACAAAAATGAGACGGCCATCGAAATATTGAAGTCTCGCTTAGGTCTAACGTATTGCGCCGATGCAAACAACGTCACGCAGCAAAAAGCATTTCTATCCTGTTCTAGGAAGAAGATATCGGAGGTGACAATCACAGCAGGCTTGAAATTTCTGGGGAAGATGCTCGATGATAATCCAAAACTGTTCCATGTAGGCATGGATATGGAAGAGGACTCTTCCGACATTGCGGCCGTTTCCATCGGCACGTTGGCTCTTTCTGTATTTAGAGATTTGCACAGGCCTGGATCATCGGCATCTTCGGCGATGGAGTCCGCGGCTTCCTTGTTGAATTCTCTTTGCGTACGCCTGTCGCTCTTTTACGATGTAAGATTTCAATCTGGGTTGAGAAACTCGGAATCATTGGAGCGCATTCGATTGCTGCTTGCACAATCTATGAAACAGGCTTGTTCGGTTCTTGCGCCCACGTCATCTGGGGAATCCACAACGCTGGCGAACAATGGTACCAAAGCTTCGAATGTCCAAATCGATATTCGCGACAAATGCTATGGCGTAGTATGTACGTTGGCAAGATCGCAATTTGCGCTTGATGATAGGCATGCGCTGTTTGATTGCGGTGATTCCAATGGACGCCCTGCAGGCCCAACATCCACTTCAGCTTCCTTTCCACTGACAACGATATCGTCTGCAAAATTGTTGTTTGGCTGCGCGTCGAAAGAAATAGAGATGCTGCGCCCTCGTGCCACATCAGCCTTGGATGCCCTGCTTGGAGCATACACTCGTGTGGTGAAATTCCTTGCTGAGAAAGAAACGATGCTTGGACAAGATCAAGAATCTGTGGTGGATGTGGTTGTTAATCCCTGGGCACACAATGCGGAGCCTGCGGCTGAAGCCAAAAAGGCGAAACATGAAGTTAGCACGGAAGGTCTTTCTCAATCACTCCTCCCTCTGCTCTGGAACGCAGCACGTAGGAACCAGCCAAAATCCTCTAGGCTTGCTGCAGCACGTTGGTCCAGCGAGCTTCTTCTCTGCCTTGATGAGTCAAATGCGTATCATATTTTGTGCTTTTTGTCTGGAGACGATGATTCAACAGTATCCATGATAGCAAAACAGGCCCTCAAGGTAGATAAAATGCTGGGCGAGGATAATGTTTTGACTCCGGATCTGGTTCCATCAGAGTCTGACAAAATTGAAGGCATTACTAATCATGCAACCTTTAGTGTGCTAATGGATGTCATCATTGGATCACAGTCATCAAAGTCATCTTGGCCCAAGTACGCTGATTTTCATGTGCGTGCTCAAGCTGCTACTCTTAGGTTCCTTCTCCAGTCTCTCTTCAGCGAGGAAAGCTTCTACAGCGACGAAGACGGCGGCTTGGCACTAACAGATTTTCTACTTACAATCTTATCGACCTTGGCAATTCACAAGGGCCGCACATTGTCAAGAGAAGAAGTTGATCTCCTCGATGAATGCTCCATCTCGATGAATGCTTGCACGTCAACTTCTAAGGATGCCAGGTTGGTTTTAGTAAAACATGAAGGAGTTTCATCTGACTCCCATTACGGCATCAACGATATTGCAACGCAAACTCTAACATCAAATTCATCCAAGGCGCGAGTAAGTAAATGTTGTCCACACTGATATTTCTCCCATCTTGCTTCTTTTGTCTGACTTTCATGTGTTGTCTTGCTGATAATGCAGCGTCACCTTGCTGGAGTGATGGGCCACTTGTATGAAGACCATTCACTATGGGATGCAACTCCGTCAACCAATCATCCTTCTCTCTCTACGTGGATTGGAAGTTGTGGACTGTCAAATATTGGCAAAATTTGCGCTGAGAAACTGAGTACCATGCTCGAGAGTAGCTTTCTGCTTGGAGAAGTCCATGGGGCAGCGTTCCTAGGCGCATCCTGTGTCCGTGCATTTCGTCTTGCTATTGACGAAAAATCAAAAGACGAAGAAGGCACTGCCATATCTGATTGTTGGGATCATTGCTGCACCATTGTCTCATTGCTTGGAAAGGGTCTAGCCCACTCAGATGTAGCGATTGGGAATGCATGCTCAAAGGGCATTGTGATTGCATTTTCTTACGATGGTCAAGATGCACCCATTCTAAATTTTAGAATGTTTGATGCAATGGCAATTGCAATGGACTCCATAAATGCAGCGCTGAAGAAATATGCTTCAATTGATCACGCAGATCCTACACGCGCCTCTTCGCTCATTCAAGCAGCTGGTTTACTGCTTGCGGCGTCTACCGCTGGAGCTGGTTTTACAAAAGATGCTGTCTTCGATAAAAATGGGAGCAACTCCATTGACCTTGGTCCAGCAAGATTGGGGAGCACCGAGGCACTCTTTGCAATCCTAGGCTCTGCAGTCTACAAGAAAGATGAAGAAACATCTCTGATCGTAGGAGAAGCTCTTGCGAAATACGCGGACGCTCTGGGGGCAGGGAAATGGAGCTCCGGCTCTGATTCTGAATGGAAAGATGGACCATATGACGAAACATATGCATTTAATCTTCCTCCTCATCAGCATGTTCTCTATACCATGTTTCGAAGAGAGTTACTGTCTTCCAACCCAATGAAAAGAAATTCATGCGCTGCCACTCTTCTAGCCTTAATAGGCCACGCATCACGCATGGCAAACATAGATTCAACGTGTGTTCAAAGAGCATTTATTCAGGAGATGTGGAAGCATCTCGATTTGTTCCAGAACGCTTTCATCAAGCTACTTGCAGATCCTAAAAGCAAACAGCTGTCAAGAGAAAGTTGTTGCAAGGGCCTAGCCGCTTGTCGTGGTCTTGCAGCCGTGCTTTCATCTTCAACTGATGCCAATGACGAATCGCAAAGTGAAATTGAAACGTTGAATCAACAACTACTACGGGCGTTTGGACAAACCACCAATTATGGTGGATCAGTAATGCAAGAGTCAGAAACACAAGCATCGCAACGGCGTAACGAAGCCGAAGGCAACAATCAAACCAATGGAGCAGAGACGCAAGTTGGTGGCGCAGCGGGAATGAGCGAGGCGACACTTGGAGCATATAGGGAAATGGCTAATGCTGCATTGAGCTTGGGCAAGGTTGATGTCCTGTACTCATTGATGATCCTATCAACAAATCATCCGATGTGGCTGCTGTCTGAAATGCGTGATCGATATAGTGCGAAAGCTTTGCTTGGCAAAGCAGAAGGGGGCAGCATTGAAGAAATTCGTGTCTCATTGCGTCCCCACCTTGGAAAGCTAATTCCCAAGCTTCTGAGGGCATGCAATGATCCAAACAAACAAACTAGGGAACAGATGAATAATCTGTGGCTTGCCTTAACAGGGGGCGGGGCTGAAAGTAGAGCGGTAGTGACTCAAAATCTATTACCAACTATTGATGTTCTCATTTCTGATGCTGGTAGCAAGCTTTGGAGGGCTCGCGTAGGGGCCTGTGGGGCGTTGTCTGAAATTATCGTCGGCCGAAGCTGGCAGGATCTTGGCGGTGGAGAAATAGAAGTGGATGACGAAGGAAGCATGATAACCAAGGCAACTGCTTCTATTCGGCTACTTCGACTTTGGAAGATAACAATGAGAGCTCTTGATGATGTCCGGACTGCTGTTCGAGAACGTGGGGATTCGCTGGGCAGGGGCCTGCGTGCTTTGACTATCCGACTTTGCGACCCGACTGTGACAGATATATCGCAAGAGAGTGATGTATATCTAAGCAACGCCCAACATAAAGAACGCGAAAAGCAAAGTCAAGTGTCAGCTGAGTGCGCAGCAACTGTCTCTCTCGGATGGTTAGTCAAGTATGGGTTGAATCAACAATGTGCGGAGGCTACGGGAATTTGTATATCTTGCCTTCTTGGCATTGTCGATGTGGCAAAGCCCTCTACTCTCCAACCTGTGTTGGCAGAACTTATAGGTTCTTTACTTATGGCAATGTCAGGGTTAGAGCCGGCAGGTGAGTGTAATTTTGGTCCACATCCTTAAAATGATTTGATTTTGTGTTGCTCTGTGACCTTGCCAATACTCAACTCAACTTCCTCCAACACGCAGCGCTAAATTATCTCCAAGTTCGTGCATCTGGCAATGATGCCAATTCTCAAGGAGACAGCTATGATCGATTAGAAAGACTAAGGATCAATCTTGCGTCAAGTGGTCCTATTGCTGGGGTAAGTGGCGTTGGTTGTTTACCTCCTTTGTTTGTGTTGTACCACTCATCATGCATACTTATTCCCTGTTTTACATTATTTCGGCAGGCACTTCAAAAATGTTTGGAGATGGTTCGGTTTGTTGACTTGGAAGCCCAAAAGAAACTCATTCCAGAGTAAGAATTAATTTATTCAAAAAGCTTTGACTTTAACCAAATTATTGAAATTGTCAATCGATTTTGCCAAAGCCTCATAAAATTTCTTTTTCTTTAATTTCAGACTCGACTCTTCCTTAAGGAAAGGTGCCGGCTTTGCTACACGTGCCGCCACAGCCGATGCTGTAGGAAATCTGTGCGGTACATGCCCGACTGCCTTTTTGTTTTCTGGAGCAACCATGTCTAATCCCACTGTTAGACTTCTGAGAGCCCTGTATTTTGCATCGGAGCGCGAACGAGGAGTCACAGCTAAAGATAAAATGACTCATGCCCTTGGATCTTTGGCTGAGCTTGCTCCTGGGAGCGCAGTTAGAATTCTTGCACTGAAGGCATGTGAGCGATACTGTGAATCTTCAGGTTCTAACAATGATCCTTCTGTTCGCAAGGCAGCTGCTGCGACCATCCGGGCAATTGCAGTCAGAGCATCGAATCATTTGGTGGATGGGGGACCAAAGGATATATGGGTCAAGAAAGTCCTCCCAACTGCGTTTCTCGGGAGACATGATAAAGATACGAAGGTTTCGTCAATGTGGAAAGATGTGTGGGATGAAGGCGGCTCTGCCATCAGCTCCATGGACAGGCGTGATGATGTGTTTGGAGTCCTGCTCCAGGAAAAATTGCTTCCTTACATAATCAAAGCCACTGTCTCAGCGTTGCAGAGCACATCGTGGGACAATCGCAAGGTGGCTAGTGCTGTAGTTATCGAACTTACCGATGCAAATATATTGGCTCCAACTCCACGTTCAACTGGAGATAATAACAGCTTCTCTGGTGAAGATATTGCTCGACTGAAGCAACGTGCAAAAGCTAGCAGCGTCCTTCTATCCGAGTGCTTGTCAATAATCTCTCGAAATAGAATTTGGGATGGGAAAGGAGATGTTGTCAAAGCTGGAACTTTAATTGCAGGAAAATGGTCATCTGCGGCTCCTGTGAATAAAAAATCTACCAATTTTTCTGAAAATTGTGATTGGCCATTGGTACTGAGGAAGGATTGCCAAGACGATTTGTTTGAAGGAGATGCCTGGTTCAAGCTTTCAGAAGAGAAACTTAGTGATGTGAATGATGGAGCAGGTCATGATGATGCTAATGACGCTGTCAATGGGACACATGAAGAAAGCTCTGCGGATGACAATCAGTTGGACCTCAGCGGAGAGAATGATTTGGGTGACGATGAACAACTACCTGGCGAAAATGGTGCCGAAAGCGATGTTGAAGAAAGTCTGGGATCCCAGCCTGTTGTATTTAGTGGCTTTTGTAGAGTACTGCTTGATCAGGCTTTGAGAGCAGGATCCAACGATTCCACTGAAGGCGTCCTTCCCTATAAAGCGTCTGCACTGAGTGGCCTCGCAGCACTGTTGAAGTCTGTTGATCCCACCAAGGGTTCAGAGTTTTATGAAGATATCATTGAACACCAGCGCTTTGTTTATGATCTAATAGCACCAAGCATATACTCATTTGTTGTGGAAAACCAATCGAGCAATGGAAAGTCAGTACCTCCATTACTGATCGCAAGAGCCTTAGAATGTCTTTCTTCAGCCATGTATGATGGAATTGGGGCTGATGCTGGTCAGGGTAAATATGCTGATCCTGTTGGACTGCTGGAGTTCTTCGCACTTTCCACTGGCACCAAGCAGCCAGCCTGGACAGGTAAGCAACCACTCTGCTAACATGACTACATACTTGGCTTAAAAGGATTCATGATCTAATCCATTGCCATCTTTTTTTTTACCTAAACAGTGCGGCAGATGTCCGCACAGGCTGCATCAAGCTTGGTCGCTAAAATGCCATCAGGAATGTTGAGGAAGAATGCGGTCATCACAACCGTCCTTCAGTGTTCAACCGATACTCTGAAGGATAAAAAGTTCTGGAAGGTTCGGCTGTCAGGTCTCGAATTGTTGCTTTCTCTTGCAAGCCGTGTTGGCCACCAGAAAATGAGTGCTGTAGAATCAGAAAAGCAGCTCATTATGGAAGCAATTTGTAAGTACTGGAAGTGTATTAAATGCATATTCGTTGCTATCTTGACATAATAATTGACAACGAGCTCTGTTCTTATTTATACAAAATCAGTGCCTTACAAAGAAAGGATAGTCGATCTTGCCCGCAAAAGCTTAGCAGATAACGAGTCGCAGGTGACTGCTACAGCCAGCAAGATAACCCTCACAATGGCATGGTGGCCATAAGTTTCATGTACTGAGTACTTGTTGATAGAAGCATAACTTTAAGGTATTATGGTGTAGATACTGTCTTACATCTGCATTGTTCTATAATTCAAAAAGGCTGTGATGGAAACAATGCCAGGAAATGATCATTTCTCTTCTTACCATTACCACACTCCTTTGGAAATTTCTGGTCTGTTGACAAGATGTAGACTGGGTTACATGTAGATAGTGGTCCAAATCGCGTAATTTCTTTCAAATAAGTCGTATGTTCATCATGGTCACGAAGTGTCCCTGATAATTCCAGCAAAACAATTTGCCTCGTCAAACAGTTCGCGAGTGCAACTATCTCAGGCCCCCCTCCCCACACATTATCTTGTCGCATGTTGAATAAATACTCATCGGAAGAGATACCATACTCTGTTGCTGCATTGCTGACCAGCATTGATGAAGAAATGATTTCATCATTCTGCAATACTACCTGCGTATTATTTTTCACCCCTCTTTCAAGTGTCTCAACTGCTAGGGTGCGTAAGTTTGAAGAATAATCAATCACCTTGGACATGGGTGGATGAGATAAATGCTTAGATAAATCATGTTTATGATTGTGGTGGGATGTTGATTGATCATATAATATCCCAGCAGCCACTGCATGGAAGAGGCAAGAACCATCCCCAGGAACTTGCCGTATTCTCACTGGAATGGACGAAGCTCCAGAGAGTTCATTATCGTTACTATCACCCAATAGGACATGATAGATTCCGTGCAAAAACCAATCACTATTTTCACCCCTCGCCAACGATGGCACAGCGGAAGTTATTCGAGAGTGAAACATACCCATTCTGATAAATAGCGATGTCGCCATCCACCTTGTCAAATTTGTTATGACAAATTTCCTTTTGACCTTCTGAAAGAAAAGAGTTGATGCTATCGCATAGGCTGATGCAACTAGTGATGTTTCAAGAACGAGCTGTAGCAACAATTCTACAGCTTTTTGGAGCAGGGTTTTTGAGTTGTCTGGAGCTGCCCATGTATTGCTTCTTGGAAGACCCCGTTTGTGAAAGAAACGAGCACCTCTTTGAATTCTTTGTTTCAGTAGGCCCCAGCCCCATCGTATTTGATTTTTGGTGCCATATTTCCTTTCAAATGGTACATCTAGATTGAATTTCGAACGATGTCTAGCATTGTTGTTGATTGGCTGAGAAAATTGCAAGGGAACCACCACACGAGGCAGTGTGCCGCCGATGAATGCTTGATGTGTAGGTGCCGACGGGTGGATGAAGAAGGTTGAATGCACCAGGGCGAATCTAAGTCTCATGCCTGCTCGCTCGGATCAACGCATCATCGTAATAAAATCACACAGCAACAATTTCATATCGCCGTCTTTCGCCATAGAAACAAGTGCTCCCCAACTAAAAGCTGTGGATAAAATACAAAGCCATTTTGACCGAAATACAAAATAAAACTAGGTTGAGCGATGCTGAGAACGGTCTCATTTTTTGAGGGGCAGAGCAGATGAGCAGATAGATAGAGGGAGTGCAGCAAAAAAATGTACTTCTCTAGGTTTTAGCTACATAGAAGTACTACCTAATAACTAACACGTATTGTACCTAGCTGCTTATGTACAATCAGACGTCAG
>JAZGVS010001233.1:0-10337 GCA_037356235.1 Bacterosira constricta
CTTTTGGGAGTTCCGCATCCAACCGTCATCCTGCCGCAGCTGCAAAAGACACTTGTGAGGAAACGCAAGGAGATGATTCATCCCCACAGCCACCAGTGGTCCAGCCTCCATTGGTGGGAAATGTCCGTGGGCGATGGCAGCCTCCCGCGTCTGGTGCCGAATCCTCCAGGAATGATCGATATCGGTACAATGGCAATGTCGGCAACAATATCGGTAATGACCACAATCGCGCACGAAATGTTCCCGTGAGTGATCAACAGCAAGCACCGTCACCATCAGAGGAGCAAGGAAAAGAGGAGGCACAGCAGCAGACTTTGGCACAGCATGAGTCTCCCACGAGATTGAAATATAGTTCTGCAGCCAAGGCACATTGGGATCCTACCAATCAGCAGCAACAACAAAGACAACAACAGCAGCAGGTGACATCATCACGTCCAAAAGAGCAAGCCACGGTCCTCCACCAGGGTCGGAGCGACGGTGACGCAATCATGACCACGCATTCGACTGCTTCGAGGGAGTTGGTGCCCAGTCCTACCACTACTGTGTCGGATCCTCGGTTGTTGGAGGAGTTGATGGAGGATCAGGATGGAATAAGGGAGGAGACGCCAATGGTGGGTGGGGGCGGTGATACTTATGGCGACGATTTAGACTACGAAGAGGATCAGCAGCAGCGCCATTATGAACAGCAGCAGCATCAGCAGCAACACCAGCACTACAGCGAAGAAGAAGAGAATAGTGCCTCCAATAACAACATGCAAGAAGACGACAGCGACATAAATGATGATCAAGATCAGACCAATCAAGACACACCCAATTTTCCCACCAACTACAACACGGCAGTCATGGCAGCCAAGAATGCCATCGACTCTTCGAATCGCAGTCGAACGCGCCATGGATCTTCTCGACAAGAGGCAGCATTGGAAGAAACCAACGAGAACTCCCCTCCAATTCCGCAGCTGTCGCATTCCCATTCCTCCACGGAAGATGATGCAGTAGGTAGAATGGTGGTAATGCAACATGACGATGTTGCGCAAGAACATGGGATGGTGCACAATGACCCATCATTGCACATGGAACCATCACTCGAAGCGTCGCGAGAAGAGACCATGGTGCGTGACCCTTCGTTGCACATGGAACCATCCCCCGTACCGTCACCGAGTTCCTCCTTGGTGCATTTGAGCGATGCGGCAATTGGGGTGGAAGCAGAGGTAGCCAATGCCAATGATCATGATGTGGAGGACGATGAAATAGACGACCGGTTGGAAAAGCTGGCTCGATTTTTGGACGATGATGGGTATGGAACACCGCTTGCCACGCCTTTGGGTGGGTCGCTCAACAGTAACTTTTTCCAGAATGACAATGACGCAAAAGGTGCATTATTTCATACTGTGGAACAGAGCGAGAATGTTTTTGAAAATGTCGCCCAAGAAGGAACCCACGGTGGCGGTGTACGAGGAGAAGAGAATTTGGCATCGGTCTTTGGCACTTCGTTCATGGCCATGGATCCAGGACAGAGTCATTTGGAACAACCGCGGACGTCATGTTCGCCTGGGAATGATACTGGTGTTGTGGCTGGAAAGGATGGGTTTGGTGCTGAGAATGCATTTGGATCAGATCCATTTGATCCATTTACGACGGGTGCGTTTTCGCAGCGGGATGATTCCTTGGACAGGAATGATACATTTGCTGTTGCAAGTCCGAATTTTGAGTTGTCGGAGAGGAAAACAAGTCATAACGAGCATGATCAGGAAGAGACTAGCGAAAACGAAGATTTTGGAGCAGGAGGAGAAGTAGACCATACAGTGAAGGAGAGTCCAATATTTGAAGCAATTTTTGGGAGTGACGTGCAGGACGACGATAATGACAATGCCATTGATGGCAGCGAAATCCAATATGCCTCGCCCCGAGTGGGCAGTCAAGGTAGAGGTCTCGAACCACCGCTCACGCCAGCCAATCAAGAAGATTCCATGATGATGGTAGAAGATCTGTCGCGGATATCGCAGCAGACGCCCTCGTACGAGGATAGCAGTGTTGAGGAACAACAAGAAGAAAAAGTAGAAGATGGTAGCGCGGAAGAAGAGTCGGTTGATGAGGGTTTTACGGTGGACGTGGCCAACTTTGCCGATGAAACCATGGGTTCGAGCATGGAGGATGGTGTGCCACCCATAGAAACAAGACGAAAGCGTCATAATGTTGTCATGACTCCCCGTCATCATCCGGTTCCGGGAGTAGCTCAAAAAGACAATTATGAAGAATCAATGTCATCCTTCAATGTAGTACCGCTAGAAATACCATCTGCCACAACGAAGGAGAATGAACAAAGGCTTGCAATACCAGTGCAAAATCCACTGAGTGGAAATCTAATCACATGCACAATCAATTCGGGCGGTGATTTTACCATTCAAGAAATTGACATGGCATCATCCCCGGTGGTATCCGCAAGGATACTAACCAATGATCTCAAGGTAAAAATGGAACATGCCAACAAATTGAAAATTGTGGGAGTATCACGCATACTATCCTTGGCAGCAGGTGTACATCGCGTGAAAGGCCATGCTCGGGTGCGTGTCGCCGCATTTGTGGAACTATTCATTGTTGGAACAGGTGGCGTTCATAAGATGAGAGTAGTGTTAGTGTATCGATGGGGGTACAATCCCAAAGTGAGCACATCACAACCCTCCCTACAATCGGTATTGACCACCAGCGGACTCGAAGATGGTGCATATGACGTAAGCACTTTGCAGGTTGCCAATGGATTACTTTTCCTTGGCGGGCACCTCAACGGTCACGATAGCGACACGAATAAAACTGCAAAAATGGCGGCGGTGTTTATAGCCAAGCCCGCTGTAAGGGATGGATGGACTGGAGTCCCTATAGAGAATACCAATGCTGCGAAAGTGACTGTGCTTGCTGTATCACCCATGACCAACATTGATAATGATGCTGCGAATGCGAATCATCATCTGTATATGCTATCAGCGGGTCTATCCAACGGAACAGTATTCATACTCACATATGACTTGGCGGCACGTACCAATCGAATGTCCTCCATCCATAAACAATCAGCAGCATTATTACGGCCACTATGTATCCTGCGTGGTGAACTAGACGTGAGTGATCTTTATGACGTTGATTGTCTCTGGCCCAAGGAACGTTTCTTTAGTTTGGTGTACCAGAGTGGTGTTTCTGGATCGCCGTCACAGCAAGAGCTGACATGGACACCTCCTTCATCGCCACCATTCAATAATTCTGCGCGCGACAATGGCGAGGATCATGGAGAGTGTACCTCCCTTTCGTGGATTCCGAACTCGTCTTCTTCCAGTGGTCTTTCATCCCTGCCATTGCTTGCTGCGGCATTTGCAAGTGGTATTGCAGTGTATCATGTTGTTGTACCGCCGTCATCTACGGATGCTCCCATTCCAGTGTTGTCGCCGTATGCAGCTGCAAAATTCCTAACTACTCAAGAACAAACCGAAAGTAGGGAAAATAATGTCACCACCACAAGACCTCATGTCAAAGTTGGTTGGTACGATTTGGGGCCACGTCATCCCAATTGCGTAACACTATCATTTGAACATGAACGGCGGTCGTATCAACGCGATACCATGGATCTTCTTGATAAGAGTTGTGTGTCTAGACTGTGTTTAGTTGCTATTGACATTCCTTGGTATGGAAGCGTGGATGTTTCAGATGATGTTGATTATGGGAGAAGAGCACATCACAGACCCATGGGTGTCATTTGTCAAAAGGAATTGAACGTCGATAGCGAATCACTCAATGATGGTATGATGAGTATTGTCAGCAGCAACCATTCGTCGTCTGCAATCACGTGCTACTCCTCCACTTCTGGAAATCTGCTACTGTGTCGACCAGCTTTCACCACCACATCCATACCTGGCACCAGCATGGGTGTGGCAGGAACGGACGATGGGTACTTTTCGTCTATATCACGTCCAGTTGCCTCATGCTCTCTGGGTTTGGATTCAGGTGGTTCTGTTTACTTTGGTGCAGGAATGAAATCATCATCTTCATCCTCTGTCGTAGTCAAGAAGGCAGGAAATGCTCATCATGAGGATGTCATTCTAACGGTATTTTCCGTCACGACTTGCAAAAACAGGAAGGAAAACGAGTCAAACAAAAACAATGGTGGGTGGTCAATGATGCCATTGCAACGCCATTGGTTGCTAATTTCGAATCCGGGCGATAGCACCAGTGTTACCACGATGGACGATCCTGTATTCAAAGGCGATCAGGTGGTGAAAGCAGGCGCAACCACCGATATTCTATTCGAGTTAACCTGCGGCGAGAATCCCATGTCTGGCCTTGTTCCATCCCGCATAGCCAAGGAAATGGGTGGACGACGCATCGCGGTCATGTTTTCCTCTGGATTTTTTGGTGGTAATTTTGTCTATGGAGAAGGAAGCAGTGATGAGTCACGTGTCAGAACTCATACGCAAACATCTCCCGATGCTGTTGCTTATACAATATTGGACATTAATGATGGCATCATAAACCGAGGAGACAGCTCTGCATCTTCATTCAAGCTACGGCATGGCCGTGACGTGGCATTCTTACCCCCATCACAAACAACCGATTTTTATTGCTCATCACTGGTGGTACTCGACCATGATGGACTGGCACTCTCTGTCACCACGGCGATAACCTCCCATAGGTTACCGCAAGGTGAGAATGAACGGGTGGTGGAATCAATTCAAAAGTGTTCACTACAGTATGAAGGCATTGTTGGACGACGAGTCTTTGCCTTACTGAATGGTGGTCGTGGTACACCGGAGATCCTACTGGCTGGATACAGTACTGTGGTGGGCCGGCCATGTTTGCTATTATCGAAACACTATTTGGAAAAAGTGGATGGGATATCTGAGCAATTGGCATTAGTGGAGGATGTTGGATTAGGACATCGACTGTGGTTACGGCCCGGGGAAGATATTGTATCGGTTGTTGAGCTTCCTGTACGTGATGATGAAGGAGCGGCAGCAACACGTGCAAATCTTGCTGTGGCTAGTCAAGAACGGGTGATGATTCTATCGATGGACGATTCTTTGTCGATTATTGCTGAGATAGATGTGTGTTTAACGTGTGATTCTCTGTCGCCGTTGGGTAGTCATTGCGTTGCATTCTGTGCCTCATCCCATTGCGAAGGATCGGCATCGCGAGTCATGTACCTTTCCTGCCTTGAGAATGATGTGGTTGAGAGCCATGGCATCATTGCGAACATACCGGCTCCTAGGAATGGAAAAGCGCACAACATCACACTGCTGGCTGCGATTCGCCCTGATAGATGTATTTACTTTGCATCTCACAGTGGTTTACAAATCGTGAATGATGACGAGGAGGATGAGCATGCCTTTCTCACGCCTNCAGAAACGCAGCAACTAATAGAGCAATGTGCAACTTTCGTTACGCACCATTATTGAAAAGTTGGACGGAAGGATGCGCAGTGGGACATCTGGTGTGGGTGTTACATCACAAGTGCATGATATGTTGTCGCGGCATAAATGCAAAGAGGCAGCGTCCATTTTGCTCACTGGTAACCTCCCCAGTGATTTGATTTCACAGCCCAAGGTATTGCCTCCGTGGATCCCAATGCAAACTAAGCTGTCGACGGCAGCATCCACCACTGAAGGAGCAGAGTTGATGATGCAAGTATTATCTTGTGGTGACAACGAACTAGCTGGATACATTTGTCATTCAGATCGTAGCGTGGTGCCATGTCCTACCTTACCAGGACAGACCGATCTGTCTAGTCAACTCGCAGAAGAGTTGGCATTTGATGCACTTAGGAAGGGTTCTTCGTCTGCCTCTGACGCCATCAAGCTTCTGGACTTGGCTGGTCGTCAGTCCTCAGAAAGCTTGCTGGGTCAGCTAGCCCTCTCCCTTGGAACAAGTCCCTCCACAAATAAAACATTGTCCGACTTCGAGAAACTACTGGAGGAGGTGGGAGCCAATGTTTCTACAGGAAACAATAATGTGGCCACAATTAACAAGTACGCTGAGTTGTGCTCGGGCGTCAGCCTGAGGTTGATGCATCAACGCAACATGAGCAGAGGATCTTCATCAGAAAATGATGCTTCTAGCATACCTGTGTCGCAACTTGCCCCATCAGTTCAATCTAATTGGGAAAGCTCAAGGGTCCGTAATGCCATCACCTGCAATGATACCGTTCTTGAATCGGTAGCATCTAGCCATTCAAATAATGATGCTGCCTGGAAGCAATCAATTAATAAAAACAAGCATGTATGGAGTGCGGGGCCATTCGGTAAGAAAGACAGTTTACTCGTGTTGGACGGGTTCGAGGACTGGCTTGGTCGGTGCCGTCCCACGGTCCTTGGGAAGGAGGGAGTTGCAATTGCAGCCGACACGGGAGAACGAACCCTGGCTGACATTCTAGCTGCAGCTGCAATGGACGAGGAAGCTGGTGGAGCAAGAAGTGATACTAGCGAAGAAAATAATAGCCTCAACAGCAGCAGACGAAAGAATTGGGTCGAAGGAATTGGCGAAGTCCGCCTCGATGAAGATAATCTCTCTCTCTACATCCGCTTTTCTGAAGGCGAAGACGAAGATGGCAATTGGAGAGCAGACGGGTTCACCGACCTTACTAAGCATGCACACCCGGCTCGCTTGTATGGCCCTGAGCTAGCATCTGTTGAGGCAACTACTTCTAGCGTCGATGAGGGAGAGGAGGGAAAAGTTAGACTCCTTTATGACCTTGTGTACCACGATGGCGCGCCTAGGGATCAACCATCTGGTGTGGTAGTGGAAGCCCCGAGGGGAGGTAGCCTGGACGTTGGCATGCTCCATGATACTCAGCATTCGTCAAGACAGCAATGTACTATCGAGCTTTGGTACCACTTACCACAGGCAAGCGTGATTATGGACGAAGTAATATTGGTGCGAAGATCTCTGTTTTATGAAGAGAACAATGATGCTGCGATGCTTTGCATGCCGGATGAAAAACATAATACTCTCTGGGAACTTGCCGTCCTGCCGACTGGTTTGTTAGAACTGAGAACTGGGGCCGGCTCGGTTGTGACATCGGCCATGTCCATTGAAAAGGGCGACGATAATACAGATGGGTTTGTTTCGTGGGAAAGAGAAGATGGCGGCGGAGGCTGGAATCATGTATGCCTAGTTTTTTCATCCCTATCACAGCCATCTGCAACAGAGTTCTCAGCTTCAATCATCATGAATGGCAGGGTAGTCGTACCCAGTGCTACACTAATGGTCAATCCATTTGGCTCAGCACCCGACCAAGATCTGAACCAAGAGGACATTGAAGATGCAATGGAAAAGACTGTGGTGAGTGCTTTGTCTTTATGTATGGGTATCTTGTGTATGTTTCTTCCATGGTGGGGAATAGGGTTGTTTTTTCGTAGTGATTTGCTCGTATTCACAAACTCAAATGAATATATTATCTGTGGACGGATTGTTTATTATTTCTGCACTATCATCAACAGTTTGTTTTTGGAATAGGACCATCGATAGGATTCAGGATAACCGACCTCCGGGTATGGGCTTGCCAAAGATCTGAAGATGATATCAAGATGATGATGTATGAATACTTGAGGGATGCAGAAATGAAGAAAAAACTGAAGGTCAACATTCGCAAAGGTGCAAAGAAACCCACTGGGGGTCTGCTTCCTCCACCTATTCGTCTCCCTCAACCTGAAAGTAAGAAGGGATTTGCCCTTGCTCCTCCGCCAAGACCATCTCTAGCGAAAAGAACTATGCTAGCTGATGATTCTGATAATGTTTTTGAAGCTACAGATGCCAAAAACACTGAGTTCGTGCCTAGTTTTGCAAACTTTTTAGACGTCATGGCTGACGAAGCATCAGCACCGGACATTGGTTTTAATACCGAGAGACCAGAATCACCTGAAAGTTTAGTCGAAGATGAAGCTACCCCTACTTTTACAGATTTTGTAGACAATGTGGCCGAAGATGCTCAAGTATTAAATGAGGTCGATGACAGTGAGAATATATATCCGCTGGAAGATTTAGTAACCCCTGGTTTTGCAAACTTCGACAATATTGTGGTGGTGAATGAGGCCCAATCATTAAATGACGATATCCAAGCAGAAGTTGCCACGATTCCTTCGACAGAGTCACGGGATGTTGGAGAGACACCTATTCTTACATCCTCTTCTGCTGGAGACAGAGAACCACTTACAAATACGATGGAAGAGGTAGAAGAGGAAACACCTGCCAAATCATCATTTGATGTCTCATTTTCAGATCTGTTATCATCCAAGGTCAGGAAGAGCGCTGCTGGTGCAATTATACGAGGCCCACCTGCAGCGCAGCACTTTGGAGGGAACAGGGGCGGCCTGGCTTCTGAACACGTTAATTTTGGAAGCAAGTGCGATGGTGTGGGTCCGATTGCAATTTGTGGTGTTGATAAGTCAGTGGTTTGGTTTAGCGACAGGGATCCTCCTGGCAGAACTTATCCTATTGGAGCGTCTGGTGCTGTGATATCTGACATTATGGATGACGACGAAACAGAGTACATGTGTTGTTTTCTCGCCAAGGAGAAACAAATGATTGTCTTCGAGCTCTCAAGGAAGACGGTAGTTGTCGAACTGCAAATGAAGACGAAGCTCAATTTCTGGCGTTATCTGCCGCCCGAGGCTCATGGTAGTGATCTTGCTTTCATGCTAATAACACCCATTGGTGGCTTCCATTGGAAACCACTCGATGAGTCGCCGCGCCCATGTCAGGTTTGGAAGCGTGGACCAGAATTAGAATCAAAGAAGATTCTCGCTTATGAAGAAGGAGGAAGTAATGGACAAATTGGTGTCAACGCAAGATCCACAGTTGCCCTTGTGATGGCATCTTCAGCTACACCAACGGCCACAGTTGAAGCATACTGTATTGGTATGAACGGTAGATCTAGTCTGTTGTGTGTGTCGAATGTTGTCTTGGGAGCAGCTCTTTATTGCCCCACTGCTTCTGCCGCCACACCACCTTCTTATTTCTTGCCATACGTCATAACTATCAGCAATGATGTGATGTCTCGTTTTGTTCTGGACATTGAAGATTTAACAGAGGAATTTGACACGCTTGCTCGTGGTAATATTATTGCCTCTACAGTTTTGGATATGGGTGACACAAATTGGGAGGACTCTTATGAGCCGCCATCCATGTCGATGGGGGCATCACCTGAAGCCCTTTGCTGCTGCCATGATGGCTTCATTGTTGCTGTCATTAGAAGAAAAGGTTTGGTATTTGCGTATGATTTCTTAAGTGGTGACCTTATTCTTGTTGGACAGAGTCAACTGGGTCAGTATGTTGTCGATGCTGCAATTCGTTCAAATAATGTGGAGGGTGAAGTTGAGCTTGTTGTATTACTCTGTGAGAGTGATGATCCCAAAGACGGTCGTGTTGCAACTGTTAATATTTCTCGTGTAGCTGGAGTCAGTCCTGAATACCTCAGTTCAATATGAGTGTCCTGGCGGGTTTACTGAATCTCTGGGCAACCTATATGTTTTTATGTGATTTGTGTGGTTAGTAATGATAATGTATTCGTAATATGCTGTAAGTAATAATGTGTTATTCATACAGAGCAATCTGAGCAGTGCCTTTATTGTAGAAAATGCTTGGAGATCAATGTACATCTCTACAGAA
The DNA here is from genome assembly GCA_037356235.1 of Bacterosira constricta. Classification (NCBI taxonomy): domain Eukaryota; phylum Bacillariophyta; class Thalassiosirophyceae; order Thalassiosirales; family Thalassiosiraceae; genus Bacterosira; species Bacterosira constricta. The sequence goes on from JAZGVS010001233.1 coordinate 9,643, forward strand.
AAAAATGATCCTCCTGCATCGGCGAGGCCAAAGGAACGGCGGAGATGAAAAATATGATTTTGACCTGACAAAAAATCTTGCGTTGCGATACTGATGGAAGTGCTGCCAATTAAATTCTATGACTTCTTTGTAAGATACCACACTGAGCCTGAGCTCCTGTACGGACATTTTTGCATTGGATGGCTTTGTGTGCTTCTTTCAAATACTACTTAAAAACTTTGCTAGCATTATTTTCCATTGCTGGAGGCAGACTGCAGCATATTATAGTTATATCAGAAGTAGATGGAAGATTGACAACATGTGTCGAAGCTGAAATATGGTCTTCAATAAAATTCATCTTGTTGGTAGGCACTAAGGTTCAGATTAGGGCCTTATTTTCTACTAGAAGCGGGGGCATACCGATTCCTGGGTTTCATCACTCTTCTTAACACTGAGATGCCCGGAGGCATTCTATTCTTATTTTGAACTCTTACTCCTGTTTGTTCGTTTCCAATCGAAGTTCAGTTCATTCAACGCTCGTGGGTTAAGAATGTTGATTTCTCTGGATTTTGGTGGCACAAAACGCGTAGAGGCCTTTATTCTCCTTTTTGATACTTTGATGTGACCATGCTCGATGCGGAATAACTTTAGCTCCTCAATCCGCTCAGAGAAGGATTTTCGTTTTCCTTTCACTTTCCCTGTCTTCAATAATTTCT
>JAZGVS010001234.1:0-10292 GCA_037356235.1 Bacterosira constricta
TGAACAGAAAGCCAGCGCGAATTTATTGCTGCAAAATGCGAACAGTAATTGGGACTCGGGTAGGATGGATAAATTAGAAATATACAAGTAGCTGGTCCAGTTTCTTGGTTTATCAGGTTTTATGTTGCAAGGTGTGACTTGTGTCGCAAGGATCGGCGTGTTGCAAACCTGCGAATCGAACCTGCAAAGTTTGAGAAGAATGAGAATAGAGTGGGCGCGAAGTGGACGGCACCTTGTGTGCTCATCGCTCCGTTTGCTAAGGGTGCACCGGTCAATGCTACTACGGGCGCTCTTGCTTGAAGGCCGAAAATGACGAAGGAGCTGCAGTGGCGGTGGGGCGTTGATGATGTGTGTCGGTGGTGATGATATTTAGAGAGGACGTCCGATGGCGCATCTTGGTTGTGGTTGGCGGCGATGGGCGGCTGTGAAAGGTTGGTTATTTTTTTGGATATTCTGACACAATACCCCCTGAGACTTGTCTCGGCGGTTACAATAGTAATCTACGATGTCTTCTGATTAGCAAAGGGATAAGCTTTTGCAAGAATGAGCATTAGTTGTATTTTTAGAAAAGAGAGGCCAAGACCCACAACGAAGTAATTTAGTGATAACAGATTAAGTGTGATTACTCCTTCTTACTTTATTGATTGCCGCAATCTTAATAGGCAATGTTGAATACTCTTACAGTCCCTGAGTCATTTCCATATTCGTCATTAGAGGGAGACCCAATAGCGACAGTCTTGCCATCGGCAGAAAGGGACACGGACGCTCCTGCCAAATAAATGTCTGGTTTCCCATCAATGTCCTTCCCAATCTGTTTCCAGGTTGGTACAGTACCCTCACCATCAATGTGATATATCCTCACATGGCCTTGGTCATTAACGTAATCAATAGAATATGCTCCAATGGCAAGATTTTTTTCCATCTGCAGAGAGAGACACAGACCCTCCTGAAAGATCGGCACTCAAAATTTGCAGGTTCGATTCACATGTTCATAACACGCCGATCCTTGCGATAAAAATCACACCTTGCAACATAAAACCTGATAAATCAAGAAACTGGACCAGCTACTCGTATATTTCTAATTTATCTATCTTGTCTATTTATAAGCTTGCTGGGATTGATCACATATCTATTCTCGTTTTTTCTCTTTTTTGGTCACAAATATAATTATATACAATATACATTTTCTTTTTCTACTTCTCCACCTTCGTGGTTGGGGATACCTCTACTATACCTTGATGCAAACGCACGCCAATAGCTTGGTGTGTGTACTGTTGATGAGAATCAGATGGCGTCCTCCAATGAGGGTGGTTCCTTCTTCTTCATCTTCGTCTCCTCCTCCACTACTTTACTACTGTCATTACCACTAGCTGCAGCCGCAGCAGCAGTAGCAATAGTATCAGTATCCATTACAGCACCAAGACCACCACCACCACTACTTGCCCCCCTGGTAAGAATCTCGGGTCGTTCCATCGGACTCGAGAAGGAATGACACATTCCATTACCACCCATACTACCCATTGTAGGACCACCCAACATTCCATTACCACCACCACCACCTGGAGAGGCCGCAAAGCTCCCACTGGCACCATAATGGTACATCCAGGCAGCCGCTACATCCCGCTCTCTCATTCTTTTTCGCTTGGCATGGGTTGCCAATTTGCGCCATAGTAATTGCATCTCCTCTTCGTCCAAGTCGAGTGCTCCTTCTTCATCATCGGCTTCAGCAAAGTCAACTATTGGGGGTCCGTGACCTGGAGGATAAGTGCTTGGTGATGGATACCCTATTGGTGGATAGTTGGTGCCACCCGAAGCTGGATGATGATAGTCCGGATGATGGCTAGGATGATGAGGATAGTGCGATGACGGATGACCGCTCGGTCCCAAAGGAGCATGATGCGCATGATGATGAGCACCAGGATGCCAACCTGCACCGGACGAACCAGGCACGCCCAAATGAGGCGGATACGGAGGATGATTCATAGTAGTGCCATTATGACCACCACCTTGTTCTTGAGGAGACGAACCAAACTGCTCCTGCGGACTACCATCATGAGGACTACCATCGTGAGGACTGCCCCAATCAATATACGGAAATGGACTCGACTCTTCAATAGTCGTACCACTGTTCAAGTAGGGTCCGACCAGTGCCTTGCGGTACGAGCCACCCGACATGGGCGATGCGCCAAACGTGAAGGATTGTCGGCCCGGTGTCATCATTCCCCCCGGTGATAGATGGAAGAGGTTGCCGTTGGTGGATGACAGTGAGGAGGGGGACGTGTCTTGATGCTTGAGACAGGAGGAATTGCTTCCCGGTGTGAGTGTGCTACTCTTTTCAATTGCTGCAGTGTTTGCATCCGCAGTGGTATCGACGCCAGTGCTTGTTTCTCGTCCTAGGAGCATTTTGCGTCGTTTCTTCATTGGCAGTTGACTAGGTGTCAATGATCCTGCTGGCGGCGGTGCAGCATTGCCAGCATTAGCAGCATTTACAGCACTGTCATCCTCCGTAGGGCTAGCTTCCAAACCAGCGTCACTCATACCTCGCCTCCTCGAAGGCGATGGCGTAATCGCCGCAGTTTCCGCCTTGCGAAAGGCATCATTGGGCGATCCCTCGATATTGTCCGCTGGCGACAGGTACAAAGTCTTGGAATTATTCTTCGAATGTTGAACGGTGCGATGGATGTCATTGCTTGCTTGTTCGAGGTGCTTCTCGGCATCCTTGCTACTCGTTGCGAAAGTGTGTTCCTTCTCCATCATCTTCTTGTTTACATTGTCCTGTTGCCTCTGCTGCCGTTCCAACCTGGAGGTGCCAGGAGATCGTTTGGACACGCCAGCCATGGCACGAGAGCCGTAGAGCTTGCGACGATGCATTAGTTCATCTAGGGGTGTGTGCATTCCTTGATTATTGTGCATGGATGCCCCTCCGTTGGCCCCGTAGCAGCTTGCGGAATGATCATCGGGCGTGAGTGGTGGAATGGTGGGTGCATAGTACGGCCTTGATGATGCATGTTGCTGATGCTGTTGATGAGAGTGCGACGCTGGATGAGAGTGTGGCGTGGCTTGATGAGAATGAGGTGCTTGGTACGGTCCTTGCTGTTGGTATCCCTGAGCCTGAGCCTGCTGATGCTGCCAGTACTTGTTATATTCATATTGTTGATGATGAGAACTGGATCCCACTGGCATTGGCAGAGGAGGTGGTGGTGGTGGAGGAGGAGGAGGCATGCCCATGGTATTCTCTTGAGGATGGCGCATTCCATTGTAGTGTGGAGGGTGCATTGTGCTGCCACTGGTATTGCCACCAGCACCAGCGCTGGCACCATTGCTATTACCATTGCTATTACCACTAGAACCACCATTAGAAGCAGCGGCAGCAGCACCAGCAGACTCTCTCATTCGCTTCATCTGCTGCACACTTATCTCTCCCTGCTGCTCCTTTTGCACACCACCACTCGCCTTACCACCACCACCACCACCACCACTACTCACATCACTTCCACTCCTTCCCTCCTTCTTCAAAATCTTCAACTCCTCCTTATAAATCTTCAACTGCCGATCCGCAACCCCCTTGCAATAAGTCTTGGTAACCACATCCACGGCACTCCACGCCTTGGCAATGCGGCGTGTCAAATCCAAAAACCCAACGAGACCATGAGTCTTGCGATGTTTGCGGCGGGATTTGTTTAGTTTGGATTGAGCGAGGCGGTGGGTGGAGTCGTACCATAGGGGCGATAAGAGGAGGGGGGCGAAGCGCGGGGGGCGGGGGAGGATGTCTTGGGGGTCCGATGGGCGGTTTAGTATGATGGGTTTGGGTTCGTGTGGTGGTTCGCTTTGTGGAGCATTATTGGTGCCTTGCTCGCCGTTGGCGTCTTCAGGGTTGACATTCACGTCAGCGTTGTCCGCCGCGCCCTCCTCCTTTTCCAACGCCTGCTTCTTGCGCTGCTCTTCCTCCAACTCGCCCAAAATACGCTCCCTCTCCAATTGGAAGAAGATATTGTACTCGGTGTACGGCCTCGGTGGCTTTTTGGGGTCCTTCTTCTTAGGGACGATGGGCGCCTTCTCCTTTGGCCGTGACGCTGACTGCGCTGGTGGAGGCGGAGGTTGCTGAGGCTGCGAGGTTTGAAACTGCGGCGCAGACAAAGGATGAGGAATGCCCTCGTCTTCTTCGCGGGGTGAGGGATCGACGCAGTGAGGTCCTTGTGGATGGGCTTGTTGGTGCGCTGTTTGCTGCTGCGTGCCTTGTGGATACGATGGATGCATCATGTTGTTGTTCATGTAATTATGCTTGTTATCGCCATAGTAATCATACCCATACGACGGCTGCTGCTGCTGCTGCTGCTGCGATGGATCACCATACGGAGTGACACCAGGTGCGCCAGGTCGAGCATACGGATGATAAGGATGCAAACTAGGATGCGGTGGCCTTTCGCGATAATGTCCACCACGAGACGACGATGTCGAATGCGACGAGCGTGGATTATAGGAATTGTTGTACGAATCTTGATTATTATTGTAGAAGGATGAATGCTCAATGCTGTTCGTGTTGTAGGATTCATTATTGTTGGCGTAGTGGACATGTTGTTGTTGATGGTGATCTGCCATTGGATGGTTTGGTGGTGGGAGAGGTGGCATGCTGAGCATGTTGGTCGAACGAGGCATTTTACTTGGAGTGTTAATTGAAACAAGGCTTGATATTATGAAATAATTGATCAATATCAATGGTCGAAAGATGGTATGCTCAATCCTGGTATGAATGAGGAAGTGCAATGTACCGGAAAAATAAAATAATGAGTTATATGACGAAACGGCTCGGAACAATCATGCGGCAGAAGTGTTATATATGTATATGTCTCGTTGCCTTTTCCACGACTTTCTTCCCACGAAGCATTGCCCTCCCAAATTTTAACCCACCATTGTGCTGTTCTGTTGCTCAATTTTTCAAATTTTGGGGAATTGCCCCGAGCGTGCTTTCAATTTTTGGGCGTTGAAACGTAATTTTTAAGTGTGGAAATGTATAGTTTTGGCGGTTGGGGTCCTGGGTTGGGAAGAAATGGCATGCGTGGCCCCGCGAGGGGGTGCTGGGTTGGAAGATCCCCATCGCGGCCTGTCGCGGCGGCAAATTTTGATTGAATTTATTGCAGTTTATTGGGTTAACGGTTGGAGGAATTAATTCCCATGTATGTAGAGTTGTCAAAAATTACTTTCATTAATTCCCACGTATGTAGGATCCATCAAAAATTACTTCAAACGATCCTCACTAATGTGGCGCATCAAAATTTGATACCATGGATGGGTACCAATCCCACTTGGTCCAATTATTCATCCATGGGCTTTGAAGCAAATCTGAATAGCAGAGTGCCGCTCTGAGAATACAATCTACATGTGCCTCCCCTCGTCAATTACCAAGAACTGTAGCGCTTGCGAACACACTAAGGTTCAAGGCTTGACCAACAACTGATCATTCCATCTCAATTCACGGTTCCTTTATATTGCAAAACAATAACACCTCCTATTGATTGTTAGAAGAAGAAGAAGAAGTAATCATGATACTATCACGATCAAGCCATCCATTCCTGTTCCTATGTCTACTACATCACCTTAGAATATCATCATGTCGAGATTGGATGGACGCCATCGACCCAACAACCCTTCAAAATGACGGCATGCCCCGTGTACCACCCCCACGCAACAAGACCAAAGATTACGAATCCACAATACACAGCGCAACCAACGCCATGAGTCATATGATGGCACAACACATTGAAATAGAAATGCACGGCTCCGCCACAATGCTGTTTGAGGAAGTAGACCCCTTTCGTGTCACGGGGGCACCTTCCTCGGCTCCGTCATACATGCCATCATCTGTACCGAGTACCGATCCCAGTGTCCAACCGACGGGAGTTCCATCCGGAGTACCAACGACTAGTATACCACCGACAATTGCACCTACTGCCAGACCTACTAAACAACCCACAGCAGCACCCACCTTCTCGGTAGCAACCATACCCCGCAATCCCAAATCAGGATACTTCAACTACGATCCTTCCAGCTCGTATGGTCCCAATAAATGGAGAAATGTCGAGGTTGAAAAAGGCGATCCAGGATATTTTTGGCATACGTTTGATTTGGGCGTTGATGATAAGAATGAGAATGATTGTGGGAGTGATAAGAAGCAGAGTCCGATTGATGTTTGTAGGGCGCCTAGGGATAGTTGTACTGAGACTCATGAGATGAGACCCAAGGTAAGACAGATCTGAGAAATAGATATCATTACAGTTTTTACTGTGTTGAAAATTGTATCTTTTCCAACTCTCAATAAAAATGTACTGTCATGAATAATGTATCATAGTCTGGAGACTACAAAATGGACGGCAACTTCATAACCAAACAAATCCTACCCAACAAACTCCGTCTCATCATGACACCCCGAACAGGCGAGGAGCCGGACCCACCCCAAATTGACTTCTCATCCAACGGTCGAGGTATCATGGACATGACCAATATCGACTTCAAGTTCCCGAGTGAGCATACCGTTTGTGGACATAGTTTTGATGGAGAGATGCAGTATTTTACGTACCATCCGGCGAGGAAACGGTTTGTGGCCGTGAGCTTCTTTCTTGATGGTAAGGAGATTCCTTATTATTTGTTTGCAGTTTGGATTTTATTGGATAGTGCGTAATTCTGATATTGCCATCTAACTTCCTCTTGCATGGCCATCAAATTATACACATGACGACACAGCTTCGGAATCATATCCCGACAACGAGCATTTGCAGGAAGTAATAGACGCGTTCAAGGTTACTTACAAAGAAGATGAGAGAAAATGTAAAGACTCGAGCTCCTCTGCAGCCAATAGCTTTGCCAGTCGCTTTGCAGATGGTGGTGGCAGAAATCTGCATGACAATGGCAATGATGTAGAATCAAATCACGGCTTGTGGAACAACACGACAACACTTGAAAAAGACCAAGAAGGTGGACTGCGCTCACAACAACATCACCGTCGTCTAGCTCTAAAATGGCACCCCTTCCATCCAGACATACAAAAAACTGTTCATTTCTGGGGATACACTGGCTCCTTCACCGAACCGCCCTGCACACGCGACTTGGTAGATTGGAAAATTATGGATGTGCCCACTCCCATATCCATAAAACAATTGGCTCAGTTGAAACATATACTGCTTACTCACGAGGATGGGGATTGTCGTCGAACTAGCGTTCATAATGGTGAGGGCAGCGTGGCCCGTCCGACGCAAGATCCACTAAAGTATTATAAGTGTACGAGAGATGATTATGTGAGTGATGAGGAACGAGCTGTTTGTGGTGATGAAGGATGTGTGAATCCTTTTGGTTCGGGGTTGAATCAGTACTATCCGCCTTTGGTGGATGTGACGGGTCCTCCGACGCGATCTCCTTCGAAGTGATGAGTAGGCGGTGTCTTATTTTGCTCTAAAAATTAACTAGCTTTGGCCCATATCACATCGAATCATGAGAGCAATGTCCATGAGCGACAAATCCCATCATCGTCCATCTCGTTGGATTTAGCGAGGGAGGCGCCGCTGTATGCTGGGACGGACATACTGGCTTTCGAGGAGACACATAGCATCCACGTCATCGCCATCCTAGATATCTCGACGCCAAGGCGCATCTATTACATCAGCAGACAACAGATAATTTCGTACCATCCTTGTACATGTGGCGTGTTTAGTGGCAAATCTTGTCCACAGTCTCGTATAACAGGGGGGTGATCTGCCAAGAATGGCTGGTTGAGTAGTTATCAAGAAGGCTGGGCATTATCAAAGAAGGCACTAGAGAATGGAGAAAATGGAGACTTTGGTCGCGTCGTTGGCTTTGTGGCAGGTGCAACCTTGTGGCAGCTTAAGGATGATTAATACTACTACTTATAGGAGCTGAGTTATTATTCAATTAGTCTTTCGTACTGATTCATCTCATAATGGCCCCGTCTTGTACTGCTTCCTTAGTCCATTCTCCAACTGATACTATGTTAGGTCAATTACGAACATGTGAATCACTTTTATCCTATCCTATCTTCAAATCAGCAGAAAGGGTGTTTCAAGCCAATAAAGAAATCCGAAGGAAATCCCAGTTACAGCAACAAGAAAAATCTGCTCTCTCACGGGATCAATAAATGAAGTAAACGGATCCCCCACAAGGTTATAGTATGCATCCATCGAGATACTTGAACGAAGGTATTCATCATCACGGATGTTTATCATTTGTATCCATTCTTCATCAGCCTGTTTCCACGGTTTGAACTTTTTTGACACCTCTTTTACACCAGACGGAACGCTAGTTTTGCTATTCTGGATGAAAATTCCCGATTCGTGATCTTGCTTTTTCATGCAGTACTCGCATTCGCTTTCTTCTTCGTTATCGTCTTCGTCTTCATCTTCGTCATCATTATTTATCCATCCACATCTATCAGAATTCATTACCCAGTTCAAAATATCAGGTATGAACTCTTTCTCTAAACTGGCCATGCTTGAACATTCCTCGGTGCTGTCACTGCTGTTGCAGAACTGTCCTTCTTGGCTGTGGCCCAATTCCTCAGTCCACTGATGCAATTGGCGACTCGGCAGACCCTCTAATACTGCTTCTCTCACATCCAGAACCATACTTGGTCCTCGCTCATTAACAAAGCGATCAATGCAGCAACAGCACAGAAAGAAGGAGAAGATATCAAGAACATATTTCAACCTTGGCCTCCATGTGTTCCCTTTGCCACGATCAGGCCCTCCGCTGTCTCTGCCATACATAGCGCGTATCTCTCCCCCACTGAACCAATTCATGATGTGCACATCCCAACATCTCAAGTGCCATCTATTCCTTAAATGGAACTGTACTCTTCTTTGATACGACCTGTTTTCATTCCAGTCATAGAGCACTCCAGTCATTCGAGACAGTAAAAGCGATAAGAGGAGTACCACAAAGAAGAATAAATCATCGGGTCTTGAATCTGCGAAATTATTATTGATGATATGCCAACCAGTTAGCCAACTGGTGAAGTGATGGCATATCTGATTCGTCAGATTGGATAGGCCAACATGAATGGTGTTGTAGAGAATGCAGTTGAGAATCAAAGCCATGCACGCTGGCAACGTGTGGTAGTATTCATTAAGAAAGAAGTTTTTGACCAATTGTAGCGGGCTCTGCTTGAGGACTGGAAATTGATTTTGGCACGAATCTGGATGAAAATCAGTCAGGCGATTCTCCAAATGAGAATTGACACAGACCTCATGGCTATGGAGCATGCGTGCATAAGCTGTTCCTTCTTTCTCTTTGAAGAGTTTCTTGAGCGTGTCTTGGCGTTGACTAATCTCATCTTGAAGTGTTTTGATTTGGTAATCTAAGTCATCTTGGGCATGTACCTTTTGGTCGGCACTATCCTCCGTTTCCCATGAGGACGATATCGAACTGGTCTCAGAGAACACATCCCTGTCCCATTTTTTCTGAGTATACCCTAGCAATCTCGCTGCTTGTTGTTGTTCTGGGGTAAGCTCAGACCAATTTCTGTCAGATTGAGCTGGTTCTTGATCATTATCCCACAGCTTCTTAGTGTACCCTAGCTGCCTGGCGGCGGTCTGGAGAGGAACAGGCAGTTCATTCCAATCTTTGCCATCTACGTCGTCATCGTCGTGGGACACCATGCTCACCTTTCGAATGCTTGCTGACGACATCTTTCTTTTGTCGCGGTGGATTTTGCCTACGATACAATAGACGGATTATTTCCTGTAGAGAGATAATGAAAAGAAATAAAAGAGGAAGGAGGATGTCTTCTTTAGGTCTTAGTTGTAGATGATGTGTTGTGGAAGGTTGTGGATAGATGGTATGGAGTGCCGAAGGAGAGACTGATAGACGAGGACAGTGATGTCATGGTGATGTCATGGTGATGTCTTTGTAGATACGCACTGCTACATAATATCATAAATCATAAGCTGTGCTGTGTCTTTTGCGATGATGGGAGACACAGTACATAAGTACAGCCAGGAACAGATGATTTTTTGGGAAGACGATTTTTTTTGAAGTGCCGCGAGCGAGTACATAGTATGTACATTGTACGATATTATGTCGTAGGTATGTAGGTAGGCAGGAGCGTGCGGACGGGAGCAGCTAGCACTAATAAATTAGAACGAGTCACACAGAGTGGAGAGTTCTCAAAGACGGCGGGCGCCGGTCGTCGTGGCCAGATACCCCAGAGGCACGGCGGAATTAGTAAATACTCGGTATCGGTACGACACATCATAAGGGAAGCGTGTTACCGACCACATCAAGATCGG
>JAZGVS010001235.1:0-10279 GCA_037356235.1 Bacterosira constricta
GAGATGTTGGGTCATTTTAAAAACTTTCGGAAGAACTTCTAAAATGACCCAAAATATCTAACATCTAACAACTCACATCTAACAAATATGCCTTTGCGGGGACACTCTAAATAAACCGCTACGTAGGAGAAGACTTACTTTTTCTGTAATCTCAATGCCGTGCGTTGGATATCTTGGTACAAAACCTAGGTACGTGGCCGTTAAATCTAGTATCACGAAAAAATAGCATTTTTTACGGGAATTTTACCTTCTTTTTCGGCGGGCTTCTTTGGCCGTCGCGTTCTCTTCCGCACGGGTACAAAGAGGGCCCTTTTTTGCCCTAATTCAGTGCGCTGTTACTTTTACATATTCCTTCCCAACAAATCATCCGATGGGCGGGGGTCGTTCTCGAAATCCAGAACTTTGATATAAAAATTCCGTTGTACATAGGTTCCTGGGTACACGAGTTCATTGGTCCTCTTTTAGAAAACGTCGGGCTGCGACACGTTTTTGGATTGGGATGTTCTGATGTTTGTCCGTTTACTACGAAATCAAGATCTTTTGACGTTACCAAATAAATGCCCTACACAATTTCTAGGGCATTACTATGGCTAAAAAGTCATTTTATGTTTTTAAGTTTATCTGTAATAGACCCAGCGGTCAGTACCGGCTAGGTATGTACATAACAGTATTTCTTCTTCTCATGCAAATGCAAAGAGAAACCAGACGGAGGACTACCTACCTATTATGTATGGTAGATAATAATATGGTAGGACAGGTGCGGAGGAGGATATCTACCTGAAGTAGAGAGGTAGATATCGTACCGCCGCGCCCCGCCCCCTTGCTTTGATTACACCGATAAACTACGATAGACTCCAACACCCCCTCAATATTATTTACATTCATAGAGAGAGTAGAGGAGAAAGCCGATCGACAGTGAATTGTGAAGGTATCCCATCCTGCTGTCGTCGCATCATTTTATTCAGATAATATTAAAACCATGCCTGCTGGCGCTGCACTCTCGACCTCGTCGAGGCATAGAAAGTCGATGGCTGCGCGGTCTGGGCGGCCTGCTACGCGGCGTAGTAATCGGGGCTCCCAGAGGAACTTATTTGCAAACTCAGCCAGGGACTTGGGGGGGGGGTCTGAGTCTTTGGCTTCTTCTATGCCTAAGCTCCATGGGGGGCGAAAAAAGAGTCGATCAAAAACAGAGCTTGACTTTTCAACGAAAAGCAATCCTGAGCTCCATATTAATCTCGGTCATAGTTATAAACCCCAAACCCAAATCCTGGATGATGGATCAGACAATATAGAATTGCGACAACGGCGAAAAACGCAAGATTCAGAGGCAGAGGAAGGAGGAGGGTTGCAAAGTGTAGAAGAAGGGGAGGCATGGCACAATGTACCTCAAGGAGATTCAGCTCCATCACAAAACAATCACTCCTCAACACCAAAAAGTCGTCCCTTGTTGAAAGATAAAGACAGCTTCAATGAAAATGATGCCGCGGAATCTACAACCCCCAGAGACAATCCTCGGCTGCCCTCATGTTTGAATCCATTCAATCGTGCTCGAAAGCTCATTGGAACCATTATCAACGATGATCGAAGCCAAAACACTGTGTTGCTTTTGATAATGATAAATGCAGTCATGATGGGTGTGGCAACTTTTCCTGCCGTGAAGAACAATCCCAATATTCTCGATAAATTTGAGATTGCTGACCAAGTATTCCTCATCATCTTCACCATTGAATCGGCAATGCAACTCATCTACCATGGCTGGACACTTTTCAAGGATGGGTTCCTTGTATTTGATCTGCTCATTGTCGTCATGAGTTGGTCGCTGGAGGGGACACAAGTCTTTCGGGCATTTAGGATTTTTAGGGCACTTCGGCTGATAACACGGATTGATGTTTTGAAGAATTTAGTGTGGGCTCTGTTTAGTGTGGTTCCAAAGATGACGGCAATTTGGATGCTTCTTATGCTCATCTTTTACATTTCCGCGGTCTTGTTCACCCAACTATTCAAGGGTACCAATACGACGGATGATGAATCATACTTTGACTCGCTGCACGGTTCACTGTTCACACTGTTTCAAATGATGACATTGGTGAGTTTTATTTTAGGGTGATGGCCATACATCAAGGGCTTGTGCACTCGCTGTTTCTACTTTTTAGTATTCTAACGTTCATCTTTTATTGAAACGCATCATAGGATAATTGGGCATCCATTTTATATCAAATTCAACAAACCTACTCCTGGGCATGGATGCCTTTCGTTCTTTTTATCATCATTACGGGGTTTGTGATTGTAAATTTAATGATTGCTGTTATCTGTGATGCTGTTCATGTTTTGGGGAACGAGGACAAAGCGGGCCTTGGGGGTTATGGTTCTGAGGATTTGTCCAGGTCTAGTCAGGCAAACTCGTTGGAGGGTGACACGAATCAACACGGTACAGACCATCGATTGCAACAACTACAGCAACATCTTGACGATATGGTCATGGTGCAAGAGCAAATGAGAACAACTATAGAAGTGCTGATAGCCCAGCTGCAGGAGAATGCTGCAAAAAAAAAGGCTTCGGCGTCGATAGAAACAGAAGATGGAGAGATAAAATCACAATTGGGAAAATTTCCAATGGAGCCAACAGACTCATCGCTGGGGGGGCAAATTTTACGTTCTAAAACATTTCCAATACCGACAGACTCAGGAGGGCAAGATGGGATTTCATTGTAATCATTAGAAAATATGTTCATAGCCTAAAATTCCGCTCAGTCAACCCTTTGGTTACCAATAATGTGATCGCATGAGACGTTCGGAGAAGGCAAGCAGAGGATTCTTTGGTGGCTCTTGTTTCGAATTGGATGATTGAGTCCACTGGGGCTTTGTTACGAAGGGCAACATGTCGACCGTGGCGTATTGAGAATGGAAAGCTCATAATTCGGAATTGATGCTAGAGAATTAGGCATAACACACTCGTATCATTTATCTCCCTTCATTTCTCTTATCGACCTTGTTCAGGTGCTGATTTATCCCACGTTTTGTGCTGGAGTCCACATCCCTCCTTTTTTAGAGGACACGTATTTCTTGCCCTCTACTCCCTTTCTGATGCGACCGCTGTGTCTGCAAGCTGCATATGCATGAGGAACGGAGGAGGAGGGATCATTGGCAGAAATCGGTGCAATCAAACTTCGCTTTTCTCCAACCTGGACTTTCATCGCTGTCAGACATATTGGAGTGGATCTCATATTGACCTTCACTTTATTTGATCCCCGCCTACTCTTGTATATAACATGCTGTGCATGATGCCACAACACTGCGCACTGAAGAAGTTATAGAGCTGCAATACTGTAAGTCACCACTAGGATGTGTATACGGAACAGTGGTGTAGCATAGTCAATGGGGGCAAGAGTGGATAAGCAGATTCTTCCTGCAGTCAGAGATGAAATTTAGGTGATATTTGTTATAACACTCGAGATCAATGAAGCGGGTCTTGGTAATTTACTCTACTTTTATTCTATTCAGATGGGATCTATACATTGTAAAAGCAACAGGGAATCAGATAAGTAGTTATGGTGAATCTAAGCAACAGGGAATCAAGAACTCGTACTCGTGCTACAGCTAGAAGAGGAAGATGAAGAATTGCTTGAGGAAGAACTGTTTGTGTCACTGCTGCTATCAGAAGAGGAGGAAGACACCGAGTCCTCGTCACTAGAGCTGGAGGAAGTGCTGGTTGTCTCGGATGCACTTCTTTGGTGCACAAAGGACAAATCAACATCATCATCGTGTTTTTTTTCCAGCATACATTCCTCCTCCTTTTCAGGTGGAGTATCTGCTTCTTTTCTCTCGCCACCACTGTATTTGTGCGAGTAATCTTGAGATGGGAGCATCTTTGGTTGCAACTGATTGCAAACAGGTATTTCATGTTCTAGCATGGTCTTCTGAGGGTTGGCATTGGAGATTCCAACTTCACTATCTCGAGACTCCATGGGAAGTTCATCCTCCATATGTGACACGGATGATGTGTCACTGCTGCTGCTGCTAAATTCACAATTCCACTTATTCATGGTAGTTGAGGGGTCTGCTGTTTTTTTCTCGGCCTCGGCCTCCGGCGGCAGTTCTTTCGTGGAAACTTGTCTGTCACGACATCTTGTGTCTTGGCTAATCACTGCTTCTTCTTCAGCTGTTGCAATCTGTTTTTCATTACAGACACTGTGTATAGGTCTGGGCTTAGTCAGTGGGATCATAGGTACTGCATCATCTACATTTAGAAGTAGAGATCGGATCGTCCTCACTAGGGACTCGTCGTTCGTTGGTACAAGCCGGTCTCGCAGCTCCTGCCAATGATGATGCATCAAAGAAAGCATGAACATTGTGTATGGATTTACTTCCTATGATTCATTCGTGGCAGCAAAGTAGAATAACTCACCTGCAAATAATTCCTTTTAGCTTCTTTGCTCAGCCTCCCTTCGCCTTCCTTCATTGCCGCAAGGTGTTTTGCAGTATCACAAAGAATATTATGGGCATTACGTCTGTTCTGAGCGAAATTGTCATTGTGGTCCATGTTTTCATTGTAACAGAGGTCTTCTCCGGGCATCTTGCGTTTCACCTCCTGTCGAATTTTCCTTGCATTCCTGACTGCATCATCTGGCCAGCCACATGTCACTGCCATTTCCACTCCGTAGTCGCCTGCTGAACCACATGGACCCAGCATGATTTTGTGTGTATAATTGATGCTACTCGTGTCTCCATTTGAGCTAGATGATATTTGTGAACCAAGATGTTGATTTTGAACGTTACTATAGACTTGGGCCAGCTTGGATAACTGCGGAAAATGGGTGACAAAAAATGTCCTTGCATATGTACAAACGGTAAAAAAAGCCGCAGGTTCGTTGATGAGTGGATGGTTTCAGTTATAGAGACGACATGAAAAATACAAAATTCAACACTTTCATACTATGAAATCAGAGTAGACTTACATTGAACGTTTTGTGAGTAGATGTTCAGCGACTGACCAAGCCAACGCTACACCATCTTCGTTGCTTGTAGCTCGTCCTAACTCATCAAGAAGAAAGAGAGATTTATCTGTTGTCGAGTTGCAAATGGACGCCGTTTCTTTCATTTCCAAAAGGAATGTAGAGATATTATGTTCTTGGTCATCACAAGTCCCTATGCGAGTAATAATTTGATTTCTAATGGGTAGAAGAGCTTCGTCTGCGGGCACGTAGCTTCCGCAATGAGCAAGTATCACAATAAGGGCAATATGTTTCAAATAGGTGCTCTTCCCGCTCTGGTGATGGGAGAGAATAGGAATATGGAATATGGGATGGAACAAAACACAGCATTAAAAAGAAGTTCCAGATGATAAATGCAAACCACGATCCATCAACAAGAACAGATCCATAGGGGTTTCCTCTCGTATCGTCCATAATTATACAATACATAAAACGCCAAGAACAGACAATAGAACGAACGATAACAAACGAACCACTGACTTACCCCATTGATTCCCGTAATGACTGTGAAGTTTTGGAGTGCCGAGGAATACGTGTCATTTGCGATCCAATCTCCGCCAGTCAATGATGCGCTCACTCCTGTTGAGCTGACATCAATGGCGTACCTTCCGTTGCGAATTGCGATTGCACCACCTCCTCCGGCGAATGCATCGCCATGGCTTGGGTCTATATCATGGTCAGAGAGCACTGGGCGGCACCATGACAAACGGCTGCTAGCAACATTGTCTGCAAAGCAATGACACATATCCAACAATGCTATTGCATCGGATAGAGAGGCAATGCAATCATAGTTGTCTCTAGCCACTTGAAGAACTTCTTGTATTCGCCCATGGGTCATAAGAAGAAGATCTTGCACATTCTCTTGTGCCCTGCTGTTCAAGCTGTATACCTATGATCCAACGAAGTTAATGAGGTTAATGATTTTTGCTGCAATACAAGTTCCCGGTACGGCTCCTATAGCTCACCTCTTCAGTCGTACAATGGATGAATCGTCCATTCTTCACTGGCTGGATAAAGATTTGTGGCAGATCAAGTCCAAGATCGGCTGAGACAGAGAGGTAGTATCCCCTACTAGTCGTTTCCTTCACCTTAACATTGATATCATACGTTTCTGCATACTCATCGGCTAGGCGATAAATATCATCCACGTTAGCTAGAAAAGCCTTGCGAAGGACATCCATCATACCATCTGTGTTCGGCTTCAGCGCAAAGCACTCCTGATGCCGCATGGCGTGACTATTTTTGCTGAAGGTTGTACTTTCCGTAAAGATATCAGTAACTGCATCCAAGACACGGGAGAGCGCAGGTTGCTTCATGGCAATTAGAATTGCTCGAAGTAACTGGTGACGAGTTCGTTTATTGAGAGGCATACTTCTTGTTGTGTTTTTGTTTGCCGAGTTAGTCCCCAAACCAATTTTGAGGTTGCTATCCTGCGTCGTTGTAGTATTATCAGCGCCGTCCATGTTCGAGTAATCGACAGAATTCGAGTCATGTTCAGTTCGAGATGTTTCACTCCCCACAATAGTGGTAGACTCGTCATCCTCTTGTCGTTCACTCCTCTCGCGCTGACGCCTACTCTCGTCCTGATCGCTTCTATGCGCAGTAGTAGCAGCAGCAGCAGCGCCCGATGAATTATGTTCCCTCTCGTCCAACTCCTTTAATTGAACTTCCAACACATGAGCAAAGGACGGAATGACAGACAATGTGCTCTTAATACAAACCAAAGCAGAGATACCCTTGCTCGCTATCCTTGCCGTGACAGTCTGGCGTTCTGTGTTACCAAACAAGGCTCCATTGCCATTATTTTCAAATCGCTTCCGAGGAGCCAAGGCAACGTACGACAGCATTTTGTCCACGTCCGGAAGATCTTCGAGATGTTCCATAACAACGTAAAAGAATTCCTCGTCCTCCAACAACGAATCCACTAGATCGAGACGAGCATTGGTCGTATCCAACCTTGTGGGCGGTGCCATCAAATTCGTTCGAAGCAACCGTCCGCCCACGGACGTTTTCGTGCAATCAATCGTGCCCACCAGGCTATTCGCCGTCTTGCCAGTCTTGGCATTCACCAGGATTTCCAAATTCACCATCGTCGCCCGATCTATGTTCATGCGATGATTACCACCAACATTGACGTCCAATGACAAGCATCCACGAGTCAACCCGGCACCAAGACAAAGCTGCGCGTATTGCAACACGGCATACGACGACGAGAGGAGAATGTATTCCTCAACGAGGGAGGCATCGTAAGCATCTTCGCGGGCCAGTTTGCGTAGGAGTTCGGCTCCCTTGGTCTGATCGAAGTATGATCGGGGTACGAATTTCACAACGGTCATTGTTTCGCAGGCGCTGCTGCTGGATATGTCAGCGGCAGTGAGGTCGTCAGCATCGTTCTTACTGTTGCCAAATCGAGATTTGCCACCTCTCACATTGGCATTGTTGGCATTCTTGGGATTCTTCTTCTTTCCAAAAAGGTTCTTCGTCGCTCCCCCCACCATGGTATCCATCCCACCCGTCATCTCCTGGCCGAACAATGCCATGATCTTCATGGCCAATTGAGAATTCCGACGCCCTTCGTTCAGCAATACCTCATCGGGATTGAGCATACGCAAGAGGGACATTGTCTCGGCATATGTTTGGCCATTGCCCTGTTTGGTAATATGGAGGTAGGTCGGACGTCCGGCATCGATGGAAGCGACGCATGTTTCGCGAGCCAAGTTTTCAGACACGGCGCAAACTACGTGGTGGGTGGTACGGGGTTTCGTAGTTCGTGATGTCCTCATTGTGGATGGAGCGGAGGATGCATTTGTAGATTTTGACGCGGGCGTCTTGGTGTATGGATTGTTCTTTTGGATTGGCTTCGTCCTGGGAGCAGAAGACAATGTAAAGCCACTGGATTTGGAAACGTCCGTGGGAGGACGAGGAGTCTTGGCCCTGTTGTTTATAGCAGTGTTGGAAGAATCCTTCTTCGAGAGATGCGCCCATCCCCGTGGCGTCGGAAGAGCGTTCGCGGCCGATTTCCCTTCGCCATCATTGGAACCATCATTGCCATTCTCTGCAGTACGAAAAGAGCGCACTCCCATCCGTTGTTCCTGCCTGGCCCTGCGCTGTTGCGATTTGGTATTGCTAGCAACACTGGAGGAAGAGCGATTGAGATGCTTGGCAACAGCGCTGGCGTCGTCATCGGAATCGGAGGAGGGGTATCCGTATCCACCATCGCGGTCCCGTGTCTTTTCGGCAAGGTCCTTCCCGCGGGATGGTTCGTCATTTTTGGCACGGCCGTTGTTGTTGGCCCCGCCGCGCCGACGTTTGGCGTTGCGGCTTTCGTCTCCACCATTGTTAGATTTTCTATTCATAGTGCTCAACTGAAATTCTTTTGTTGGAGGGCCGGAGCACGGCTCTTTTGCTGGGAAGTAATGCGACTATCTTTGTGGCTGGCCGGGAAGAGCCGAGATCACGTTTTGAGTCGTTGCTGTGGCAGTCTTGTGGCCAGGTCTTGGATGCTGGCTCTGTGACTGTGATGGCGTGGGCCGTGTGGGCCGGCGCCGGCGGGATTGCGATTTGCGATTCTGTATTCTTCCGCGCCGCTAAAAATGGCGCGAGTCTACCTGGGAAGTAGTACAACAATATTCGCTAATACATCAATCATGCCGCCGCCGGGCCGCCGGCCATCAACAGATCCTGGAACCTTTGCTTTGATCGAAGGGAGAAGAAGTGAGGCGAATGAATGATCCACCGCAACCCCGCAACCCACCGTAACATTATTTGAAAGCTCCGATCAGCACGATGACTCGCGGTCTATTATTGCCCGTAATTTTATCAGCATGGTCCCTTGTAATTGCATCAGCAATGATGGCTCATGGAGCTGGCCATCATCGATGCCTGGACACTTCCGCTTTTCTTCGCCCTGCCATCAATACAAACTCGATTCGCCATCGACCCGTCTATGCAACTCCCGTCGCAGAATGTGATCATCTCGGTGATTATAACAGCAATACCAGTAGCACACCATTCATTATTCCAACTAGGTGCTCCTCTCGTGATGCTGCATCAATCATACAAAATAGCTCTGCCCACGATGGCTTGCTAATAATTACCTGTGATGCTTCTGGAAGAGGGGTGAGTAATGAATATTTGGTAATCTGTGGTTCACGCAAATTGTTCCTCTGTTCTACGAAATCTCATTTTCAATGTATTTAACTGAAAATCGCAGGGTGGTTCCAAACACGATGGAATCGCATCAATATTACGCATACGCCATGGTTCGTCTCTCATGCCTCAAATCACATCACAATATGCAAAAGGGAAAGATGATTTAATAGATGTTACAGCTCGTCGAACAGTGCCGTCGAGGACATCCAGTGAAGTTGCGGCCATTTCTCTTGGGATAAAACGAGCAATGCGTACTATCCCTCCAACCTGTAGGAAGCGGGTGCTAATCCTTTCGGATTCGGAATTTGCACTAGATTTCTTTTGTCGGGGTGAAAATGCTTTCAATGACATAGTAACACCAATACGAAGAGCTGGCAACAAACAAAAGAAACGAAAGGGCACAAAACAAATAACACTGAGTATGGAAGTTCGGGAAGAGGCACACCGACGATCTTTGCTCTCGTTAATGAAAGAGACTCCAAAAGGCATATTATTTTCCAAAGTAAAGTCGTCTTCTCGTGGTGTAGGAATCAATACCAATGGCAGTGCAACCAATGGTGAAGAACATGACGTTTCTTGGGATGGAATTGGATTCATTGATCACGATGCAGCTGATCATCTATCATCCATCACAAGGTCATTTGCGAATAGCTACAACGACGAAGCCAAAATTGACATATCAAATGTGGCCCAACCGTTGGGACAAGAAGACATTGCATGGCTGGAAAACTCAGATAAGAACCCAACAATATCAGCAAATGAAAATGAAGAAAAAGGATCGAGCAAGTCAAGCGGCTTTTGGCAAACCATTGAGGTAGTTGGAAGTGATGCGCGAGATGAACGGAAGAAAAGGAGCAAAATTCGGACAGAAATAATTGAAGAGATGCTCGGGTCTAGCCTTCGAGGCTTGTGAATAGAAGGCAAATTGTTTCTTCAAAATACGAAGTAATATTATAGGGAGAGATACCCACTGCTGCAAGGTCTGTATGCTTGCAGGTGCGATGTAGTGATTCGATTTGATGGCTACTAGCTTTGTCTACCTAATAAAGTAGAGGCGCCACCCCTTATGTTGCTTGCGTTAAAATATGAGAAGATCGAATAGAGAGGGATACACATCCTTGCAGCATGTGTATCCC